>JARHVA010002606.1:1922500-2172500 GCA_037957365.1 Torreya grandis
GAGAATGGTCATTAGATATCAACCTATCTAATAAATTAGGTAACCATGATACATATATCAAATGATAGAGTCTTTGTCACCTCTGTAAAATGATAAATAACAAAATCTATATTAGTCCTCAATATCAGAATAATCAAGGAAATATACTATAAAAATTCATCACATAAATGCTTAATTCACAAATTAACTACTTCATCCTCCTATTTTTGAAAATTTATACCACTTTCTACTAAGTTATCTAGTTAAACAACTATGTTAGCCACTATGTTAAAAATTAATACTAATTCAACCCACTACTATGAAGTCAACTAGGTATGAAAACTAGATTGATCGTCTATTACACAATCGACCATTTCATTATACTATGTCATCCACTTCATATGAAATCAACCACCTTTATAAACTATGTCATCTAGTTTCATACATTATTGTATTGGCTAATATATACATAGTCAACCACTTGAACCTCTCTAATTAAACATGCCTTCTTAAATGTAGTCAATCATTTAGAGTCATACTAGATCGACCACATACTATGTATTTGGCCACCCTCTTCCTCAAATTTTTCAATTTAGTTGGTCTGGCTGACTCCATTAAAAAATTATGGTGACTTCTAAACTATTGATCATTAATGCCTTAGGAATTTATGACTCATTATGAGACCTACCCACTAATTATCCTACTCTTTTCTCTATCCTAAAAATTATTGGGGTAAATCCCATTATATATATTTTCCCTACCACCTATTTTTTCCAAATTAACTATAAATTTCAGTAAAAACTTGCAAAAATTCAAAAATTAAAGAATTACTTACTTGAGCTACATTTGTTGTTTTCAGGCATCCCCCACTTTGTACATTTCATCTCTGGGCCATAATCATTGTATGTGCTCTCCTAGGTCTCTCAGAGCTATGTTTTTTCAAAATAGCAAAATTACAAATGAATAGTTTAAAAATCCTATTTATATTTTAATTTTAAAATTATTTAACTATCAAATATTTTCTTACAAATTTTGATTTTGACTCATAAAAATGTTGTTATTAACTCTTTTTCTAAACCAAAAGATATTTTCGAATCTTGCCATTATAGATAATATTTCTACATATAACACATTTTTTTACAAAAAATTCAAATTTTCTCTTATTTTGTAAGCCCACCTAATGTTCTCGATATTGGATGCATCTACGTTTCACTCACATAATTTCTCTTCTATAACATTAAGGTAAGTAAAGGTAAATTTTTTTCAATTCTTTCCTTTTAATTACTTTAATGTTTCTTATTGTAAGTTTTATTAGCTTATCCTTGTGGGTTGCTATATTCTTTTCCTAAATCACCATCCCATGTTACAATTACATGACATGTGATGAGCTTTGAGTGGGGAATATGTATACACATAATATTTTTAAAATTTATTAATTATTGATACTTTCTCTCTTATAATAACCCATTGAATCTCAATCTCTTTGAGTACATGCCTTAAAAGGTGCACCAAAAAAGGGGTTAGTAGACTTTTGGTGCTTCACAAGATTGATGACCCATATACCACCACTTAAAACCAATACAATCTACTCTTATATGTTTTCATATATTTAAAACCCCACTTATACACTTTCTTAATCAACTCACCACCCAAAATAACCCCTAACAAAGTAAAAAATCCATTTTTACTGTCTCCTACTAGGTTGATTAGGTTGACCCCATTTTGGGACTTACTACATGTTACAAAACTATGTCACTTGAAGTTGACATATTTTGATACTTAACAGCTCTATTTCCCACGTAAAAAAGTTAACTAGGTCAACTACATCAACTAAAATCCTAGGAAGGTTTAGGGTCAATCCATGGCTATACATACCCCTTTCATTTTATTTCTAATGAAAGATCAATCAATTGTGCATCATTACTACTCGTAAATCTACTTATACAATCAATAAGAGGTTTCATTGTTGAGGTTCTTTCCATGGAAGGAGTAACACTTGTCTTGTGGAAGTCTTGGATGCATAAGGGAGGTCTTGTAGTCTATATTTTTTTTATCCTTGTGATCTTTACAATCCCACAACAACCTATTGAAAATCACCATTGGCCAAGGGAGATATTAAAGCATGAAGGGTTCACTTCAATAAAGGTAAGTATATTTTTAAGACCTTAATATTTGGGTAAGTATATATTTTAGAGTTGATATATGTTACATTATATCTCTCTTTTCTTAGATCTTCTCTATATTATATATAGAATTATCTTTGCATATTAATATTTTCCCCATTTGTGCCACAAGCTTTGGTGAGCACTACATTAGTTTGCATATGTATTTACTAGATTATCTTACATAGTTGTTTAGTAGATTAGCTTGCTTTGATATTGTTTACAAATATAAAGACCTATCTATGTCAGGACCCCAGCTCATAAAGAGAACAGTTGATTACCTTTGTATAAGCAACTAAACACAGAATTTAACCAGAAGTAACAAGTAACTAGAAATTCAAAAATAACACAGAATATGAGAGACAATACCCAATTGTATTAATACTCTTCCAGAAGGAAATACAACAAAGAAGATGCCACAATCTTCTTCACACTCCTCTAGGGCTCCCACACCACTAGGGCGTAAATAGTAAATCTCTTCAAGAGTTCTCTCTCTCAATCATGGTCACAATAAACAACTCAAACATAGAGTTATTTTTCACCTCCACCAGTCAGTATCACTACTGTCAGTACACAAGTACTCAAAGTACTCCAAGTATATCTCCCATAAACTTGCAATAACCTGCAAATCAAATTGATCTTACTTACAGATGTAGATCTCACCTGATCTTGCTATACCACAGATCAACCTGGCCTTACACACTTGATGACCTAGATCTTACACACTAGCATCCCTATAGATCTTCTACCAGATCTTGCTCTCCCATAGATCTACCTGATCATACACACTTGGCACTGTGGCACTATGAGGAGCTAACCTTGCTCTCTCTATCTAGCACACTTTACAATATAGCCCATGAGTCTATTATATAGATGCCATGCAAACAATAATTAGACATCTAATTACTATAATTAGAACCACAGATCCAAGACTAAAATTAGCCTTTAACATGCAAACAACTAGTTTGTTAACAAACTATTCGTGAAACTGATAGTTCTAGAACCGCATAGGCGACCAATGTCAGTCAGTGTCTGTCTGGAGATGACCAACGTCAACTGATTCTAACCGATGTCAGTAGCTTCCTATTCACCCCTAACTGATGTCAATTTATTTGACTGATGCTAGTGAATGTAACACTTAACAACTCCTCCTGTTTGCATCTTGGTGAAGCTTTTAGCTCCACAACCTAACAATTTCCCACTTGGAGATAAACAGCTACACCTGTACCTCATCTAATTTGTTTCCTAGCTTGTATCCCTCTTCAAGATCAATCCTGAAGACCAACCACCACACATCCTATGGTGCACCACATGTCATCCAAGTAACTTGCCACATCTGAACCTACATACCCATGCAGAAAAGTCTCTGACCTTGCATAGCATGTTAACCTACTGCTGGTCCCTCTCAGATACCTGAGAACTCACTAAACTGCTCTCTAGTGATTCTTTCCTAAATTAGCTAAAAACTTGCTGACAACACCTGCTACTGGGGCAACAACAGGTCTAGTACACATGTAATTAACCTCATCATGTGAATTGGGACCCTGTTCTGTGAACTATCCATCCATAGGTGTGTAAATTGGTTTGGCATCCCGCATCTTGATGCTCGCCACTACCTTATTCACACAATCATCCTGAGATAAAATCAACCTGTGACCTTCCATGTCTCTAGATAAACTCATGCCAAAGAATTTCGTTGCTTCCAAATTCTTCATGACATACCACTGAACTAACTTTACCTTTAGTTCAGCAAATCCCTGCATGTGTGACCCTAAAACAAGCATACACACTACATACAGTAACAAGATAATGTTGCAGTCATCATCCAACTTGGTAAAGTAAACACAATGGTTATAATGACATTGACTAAAGCCATGCTTTGTCATACACCTATCAAACTTGTACCACTATCTTGTAGCTTCCTCAAGACCATATGACCTAGCCTTCTATCTCACGTGTCCATCCTCTCTTTTCTTTAACCAAGGAATCCATTTGTCTTTCAGTGCTTTCATCCTGGCTGGCAACTCTACCAAAACTCATGTTTGGTTCTTCTCCAAAAAATACATGCCATACTCCCACTATTTCTTGGATCCTACCTAGTCTGCAGTGAGCAACAAATATAAAGAAGGGGAATAATGAATTTGAGGCTTACTTACCCTTTTAGTCCTCCTCATGGGTGTTTGAGACTCCTTGATAGCTTGTTGTCTGCCCAAAATCTATTTTGATAGTGACCATCATCGGTCAGCCCCCAGTCTGCATCTGACCGATGTCGGTTCCATGTAACTAACCTGATTGCCAACATCAGTTACCTAAACGACGTTAGTCTTACCTAGTCACTGACATCGGTTCCCTGACTGACATTGGTAGCCACCTGCCTGACACCACCGACTTTGTCTGTCTACACATGACCAACATCGGTACCTATCTGTTTGATGTCGATTACCCCTAATCGACATTGGTAACTATGTTTTCCTGTGAGTGATGACTTTTTACCTGTGAGCTCTCTTTAGATCAACAACCTATCCAAACTACCCTGCTCAGAGTTATTCAGCCCCTTCCACTGATCTTTGTCCATCATCTCCTCCATAAACACCAAGGCTTTCTAGTTTTTAAGTTTGTCAAACACATTTGACTTCCTCTTAAGAACATGCATCTCATTCTTGCTCATGTGACCAAGCCTACAAAGCCACGTCTTCACAATAGAAGAAGAATCAGTAATACAAGTAGGTAGATAAAGAGTACCTACTTTCTTACCACCAGCTAATTCAAGTGCATCTGCTATGAGAGTTACTGTGTATCTCTCATCACCCAACTCTCCTGAAGCAATTAGCCTCATCTTCAAGACTGGGACCTGCATGACATCCTTCAACACCCATGTGTTGGCTGTCTACAATTTCAATTGTACTTCCCCTTTGCCAAAACTTTGACAAGGCTCACCAACCCCTAAATAAATCTTTCCAAAGTCTCCATGGACCTTAACATGGAAAAATACTCTATTTGGGGCTGCATGGAAAGAGGCAACAGAATCTATAAACCAAGATTCTACTTTATACAAGGAACATAAAAGAACAACTAGTGCAATAATACCTACAACACATGCTTCTTTATTTCCTTCATGCTGATCTTCTACCGACCAACAATCTTTCTTTACCTGCTCTTTATTTCCATAACACTGTAATTGATCATTCTTGCTTTTGAATTCCTCCATACTTTCTTCTACCATTGTTATACTCCCATTCAATCAAAAACCCCTGAGAGTGACCTATAATCAACAAACACTTAACAAGCTCTGACCACCTGTTAGTTGATCCTAGCTCTGATACCACTTTGTCAGGACCCCAGCTCATAAAGAGCATAGTTGATTACCTTTGTATAAGCAACTAAACATGGAATTTAACCAAAATTAACAAGTAACTAGAAATTCAAAAATAACACATAATATGAGAGACAATACCCAATTGTATTAATACTCTTCTAGAAGGAAATAAAACAAAGAAGATGCCACAATCTTCTTCACACTCCTCTAAGGCTCCCACACCTCTAGGGCGTAAACAATAAATCTCTTCAAGAGTTCTCTCTCTTAATCACGGTCACAACAAACAACTCAAACACAAAGTTGTTCACCTCCACCAGTCAGTATCACTACTGCCAATACACAAGTACTTAAGGTACTCCAAGTAGATCTCCCATAAAATTGCAACAACCTTCAAATCAAACTGATCTTACTTACACATGTAGATCTCACCTGATCTTGCTATACCACAGATCAACCTGGCCTTGCACACCTACCAACCTAGATCTTACACACCAGCACCCCTGTGGATCTTCTACCAGATCTTGCTCTCTTGTAGATCTACCTGATCATACACACTTGGCACTGTGGCACTATGAGGAGCTAACCTTGCGCTCTTCTCTCTGAAGGATCTAACCTTGCTCTCTCTATCTAGCACACTTTACAATATAGGCCATGAGTCTATTATATAGATCCCATGCAAAAAATAATTAGACATCTAATTACAATAATTAGAACTGCAGCTCCAAGACTAAAATTAGCCTTTAACATGCAAACAACTGGTTCGTTAACAAACTATTTATAAAACTGACATTTCTGGAATCACACAGGCGACTGATGTTGGTCACTGTCTGTCTAGAGATGATCGATGTCAGTCGACTCTGATTGATGTCAACAGTTTCCTATTCACCCCTGACCGACGTTGGTTTGCCTAACTGATGCTGGTGACTGTGACACTCAGCAACTCCTCCTATTTACATCTTGGTGAAGCTTTTAGCTCCACAACCTAACAATCTAGGGTTATCAAAATATGGCATTTTCTTAGAGGCCTTGAACCTCTCCTTTGCCATAGTGTGATAAGATATCCCTTAGTATAGATTTAGTGGATCCATTATTGGTCATGACCCTGATTTAAACATATTCCTAAGTGTACTTGTTATTTTATTACCTTCTCCAGGCTTTAATATTATTAAATAGGATAAGTTATAGAACTATCTAGTTTTGCTTGCATACACTATGTGTCTAATTTATATATCTACTTGATATGACATGTGTACTCCCATTTGATTGTATTACATGTTTCATATGTAATTTAAAGTTAAATATATATATGATCACATATCTTATCATTTTTTTATACATATTTTACATGTTTAAATTTTTATTTATAACACATGGTGCACAAAACTATTTATTTTGAAATGAGCGATTCACATGCTTCATCTCTCATATCAAAAGGGAGTCCATATAGTTGGCTTGAGTTTCATGCCATGAAAAATATACAGTTCATATTTTGGGTCAGATTATGTTATTTATATGGGACATACTAAATAGATTAAGACATATGTGGGGTATTCTACATGATTATAAGGAATAATTGAGGTATTCTTTTTGACATAAACTATATGGGCCAAATTGAGTAGCTTAATTATATTGAACAATTGAGAGACATTTTATGACATTATGATAGATAAAGTATAGAGTTATATATCACTTTGAGGTAAATATGGATTAGATTTTGATCATGAATGTTGTTCATGCAAACACTTTTCTATTTCTACATTTTGGATCAATGGGGAATGATGGTACTATGTAATAAATTTATATCTATAATCTATCTAAAATCATTGATTCAAAGTTACTTAGTGACATACAACCCTATTTTGGGGTTCCACTTTACATAAAAACATGTTTTGTGGTTCTACATTACATATAAACATAATTATGGGGTTCCAAAAAATAATTATGATGATATTCATAGTAGTGAAGTTAAGGTTTCTATGGTGCTCAACTTATAGCACTCCTCCATCTCCAATGGTGGTTGAGGCATTAACACTCCTCAATAAATGGATTAAATGGTTGTATCTCTTTGGGGCATAATCACTCCATAGTATTCTCAAAATGAATTCAACAAGTGGCAACTTGGTTCATGTACCCTCATGTATATTCATTCCTTGAATTTTAAATTTCAAGTAATTCAATGAGATAGATTATTTAATATTTTCTATCATAAATGAACATTGATCTATACATGTATCTTTGCATGTTTTGCATAGATAAAATGGGACATTTGGGAAATACCTATTAACACAAATTGGGGTTAATAATAGGTACATAATTTATTCTTTTATTCTTTTAATCTAGAATTTTTAATATAGATTAAAAATGGGGAATTTTTAAACATTTAAATTTGGTATTATACATTTTGGCACACTTTTGACTTGTAATTTGAGTACACATTTGACTCTTGTGAACTCTTTCCCTTATCATCACTAACAAAATTTATCAAATACATATATTTAGGATCACCCTAATTTTTGAAATAATATTCAAAATTCCTAAGCAAAAGGTCACCATATCACAAATCAATAATTTTCACTCTTAGAAAAGTACCAAAAATAGTTAGATAGTTATGGTTTATCACAAGTTTTTGCCTTTGCCAATAGTGTACAAGAGAACTCGATGACTATTTTTAAAATTGGTAAACCTCTGTTAGGTAGGCCTAAACATGTTTCATGGGTTGGTCATTGTAGAAAATATCAAATAGTCAACTATAAATAAATATCAATCCTAAGGTTATACTCACTTGGTCACTACTTGGCTATTACATTGATAATCACATGAAAGCTTAAGAAATCCATTAGCACTCTCTTGAGGCATTATCACAAATGAATACATCTCTAAATATTACTTAAAAGTAAAATCCTAGAGTCAAATCTGAATACAAATGTAGGTCAAAGTTTCATGGTGCTAAGTTTCAAAATATAATATTTACATTACATTCTATATTGATCATGATGATCATACACACCCTTATGTGGGAGAATTATGTCTGTTTTTAACCTTGTTTAGAGTATTTAACATAGATAACACTTAGTCACTTAGAATGGATTAGTTGGGGCTATCCAACCCAACATAGTAGCCCCTTTTTCAAGGGTTATCTTGTGTCAAAATTAATATCAAGGCTTTAAAGGAAGGAGAAGGAAAATAAATATCAATGCATTGGTCTTAAAGGTGAAAAAACATAAATGTGGTATTTACAAGTGTAGGTGCAATAGTCTGAGGCATCTCAAACTTATATAGTCAATAAGGATAGTACCATTAAACCCTAGATAAAAAAAGTTGTTGAAGGGGTTTGAGTTTTTCCAACAACATCTATATAGGGGTTGACCTCATTTTTCTTGATTTGAGTAATTATAGAGACAATACATATAATAATGACACTAATGAATATAATAAGAAAAAATTTAACTAAGTGCATCTAATACCCTCTTTCTTTGTTATTCTAAATATAGTAAATGAAATATCAATCTACCCTTTACAATTATATTTGTATGACTAAAGCCTTATTTTACATGATATGAATGTTTTTAATTTTCCTTCATTTAGGTAACTTTAATCACAAAATAAACAAAACAAATATCATGTAATGCTTGTCTTTTGATCACATTTTTAATATTTTTTTATTTTTGTACAATTTGATCTTGAAAGGATTGTATTGGGTATTTTCCCATGCACGCTCAAAGGTTATGCACTGAAAGTGAATATACTAAACTATACCTAGTCATGACATTAAGGGAGGCTTGTGTGCTCTCTAAAGGCACAAAAAGAGAGATTAAGGGTCATAATTAGGTTGGTTGATGATGAAGATATTCATTATGTGCTTGGCCATACTTGGTATTTATAGAGAGTAAAAAATGTTGGCTATTATAAACTACTATCAATATCAAAAACATTATAGATATAAGATTAATATAACATTGTGATAGCAACATATTCATATATAAACAATTTATAATTTAAAATCATTTCAAGATAGTTCAACAACGTAACAATATTTTCCTCTTTTATTATCTATCTAGTTATGTAATAAGGTGTTATTTTATAATTTCAAAGCACCACTATTGTATTTAAAATCATCAATACACACTCATAAAGATGTGTTCAACCTTAATATTCATATTAACCCTAGCTAACATTACATTAAATGTCTTTAATGGGACTGGATTTTATATTTTTGCCATGATGTGCTATATTTAATCTAAGTTTTTTTGTCTTAAGTTTGTTGCATGCTATCCCACTCAAGCCAATTTAATTAGTTTATCCTCCTTTGATACTCTATGTTCTATGTAACATCTTCTATGATCCTTATGCTTTGTGTTCTCTACTGACCTATATGTCTCTACTTTCACTCTTGAAAACCTGGTCAATTTTCTTTTAGTAATCTTGAGTATTCCATATATTTACACCACCTCATCCTCATGAATCATCCTTAACTTCCTCTTTGAAAGGTATTTCATGTGATAGCACTTATTAAAAATTATGGGCCAACATCACCCCATACTAGCCTAAATTTTTACCCTTGGATAATTCTTTGATGGCTTTGACATTAATGGAAAACTCATAGGGATTCTTTTGTAGTCCCACTTATAAATTTCCCCATATTGTGAGTATGACTTAAACATTATCAGAGATACCAACTCTATGTTTAGTTAGTCCTTTAATAATAGGGGGTTGATTCTTAATTTTATGGCATACAACTTGATAGAGTTTATTTTTTGGGTATTCATTTTGAACACTTTTTCCAATGCACTCTCTTCATTAAACTATTTTTATTTGTAGAGTCATGAATTTTTCTTCCACCTCTTACCTCTTTATACCTATTTATTTCACAACATTTTATATCCCCTGGAGGATATGGGTCCTTTTAGTTTTATCCCCGTTGGTATAAAATTTACCTACCAACCCATCTTATTTTTGGTCATCAACAAATAGGCACACATTAATCACAAATGTCTAGCACGTAAAATTTCAAAACACTTGTTCAACTACTACTAACTTCATAAAAACTGTGCACATTTTATCCTCACAATCATGTAATTTATTTATTAATTCAACTTGTGCCTTCTAAGTCACATTTTGGCACTCTCCTTTGTTCCCTTGACCTTACTAGTAACTTACCCACCATCAAAATCAAAATTTCAATATATTTGAACTCTTCCAAGTTAACCCCATCCATAAGACTAGGTTTGTATTTCATAATGTGGTAATAGATATTTAATATTTTCAATTCCATGATAACTAGTCTTTGTTCTTCTTGTGCATGTTTAATTTTTCATCTATGCCAAATGTTACCATTTTCTATTGATTGTGTCACTATTCATCACATTTTATCGAGTCACCTTAGTAGCCAATTTTACTAGCATGCTTCTAGCCTCAACCTCACTAATCTTGGTATGATAAATAAATATAGTATCATGCTCATCCTCTACTTGATCAGTATTTTTTTTATTGGATGGTTCCCACTAGGAATTTAATAAAGGGTTCATCTATATAAGTGACAAATATGAAGGACATATATTTATAGATTATCATAGGTGTACTCTCTGGGTTCATTTAACTCAGAAAATATAGATCCATGTCCCTTACCTTCCATTGGTATCTTTCATAATCTATTACTTTGTCATCATAATTTTAGACTCAGTAGGTGGAGAAGGTTCCATTTGAGAATCTAATTCATTTACCACCTTATTCCCCTTTTCATCTCCTTCATCTGATGTCTCAATATCTATAACCATAGACAATTTATTTTTATTGTTATCCCTTTATTCTCTGGTATTGGGTTTTCCTTCCTTTTCACTCCCCTTTTCCCCATCCCCCTTGGTCTTATATCATTTTGTCTATTTATACCTAAAGGTCTAGTACATCCTTAATCCCTACATCCATAGATTGTTCCATGTACTACATGTCAAGGTATCCTATTATTTTGTATCCTTTTCCTTTGGTATAGAGTCCTATTCATGTTAACATGTGGATTTTATCAAGGAGTGTTATAGTCTTGCACCATTAGCCATATTAGGGGAATATTTTTATGAGATTGGCATGGGACTATACTTAGGTAGGGATGGTGTTGGTGGTGGATCTTTTGGGGATGAAGGTATGGGTGGTGGAATGGGTGATGGTATGTTGGGGATTTATTGTTGCACAATGTGTGTGTTATCTCTCCCAAGAGAATATTTTTGAGATTTTAGGCACACCTTTCTCCTTTATAATGTTAACATTATCTTAATCCAAATTAGTGCACTCATATTCTTCCTCTATAGTTTCAATAATGATGTTCTACCACTTATTATAATTCTTAGAATTATTGTATTTCCTACTTGATGATGCTTTACCATCTACTTCAATTGTGTCTAGGCTAAAGACATGATTTCCTACTCTTCACTCCTTATCCCAAGCTATTTTTCCTTGGCTTTAGAATATGATTAAACTTATGTAATTATTTTTTATCATCTAATATAGTTAGAGGTCTATGGTAGTATCATCATATAGATCTTCCTCATCCCTTAGGGTGGTCTTACCTAGATATACAAACATTGTCCATATGGTACATATATCCTCATCAATACACACAACATCCAATTATATATTTTGTGTATTGGATATTATTACAACCACATCTGAAAAGTAGCATGTTAAAAATCCATATGGAAATTTATTCCATCATGACATGTTACATTCAACAAAATGAATCTTCATAAGGGAGTGGTGTTGTATTACTATGAACTCCACATTGCCCTCATATACCTCTGGAAGCATCCTCAAAATGCGTCACTCATTCTTGAATGCTTAAACCATGTTCATGTTCCATCTCTCCATATTGACTCTATATTATTTATATAAATTACAAGTCATGAGTACCCATGATATCTATTATATGGTGATTTTTTTACAACAGGGAATGATCAAATATCTTTAGCATAGCCATTGAGGATTCTGATTTCATCTAGTATTACCAATATCAAAATAGTGCCCCATCTACTGATTTATCCTATGTGGTGGTATTTTTTTCAATTTTAACAATGGAATCATAA
Organism: Torreya grandis; assembly: GCA_037957365.1. Lineage (NCBI taxonomy): Eukaryota > Viridiplantae > Streptophyta > Pinopsida > Cupressales > Taxaceae > Torreya > Torreya grandis. Next base: position 1,935,028 of record JARHVA010002606.1, read on the forward strand.
ATGAATTTGTAAATATAAAATAGGGTGCCCTCAATCATCTTATGCATGATATCAAGGAAGTGTCTTTTATTTTTCTTCGCCTTCATACTCCACTTAAATTCGTGCTAACCAATCATGCAACCACCCCAATTATATGATATTCAATATTATTAATATTAAAAGTGAAAATTTTCTTCTTTTACTTTAACACATGTACAACCTAATCTACATTAACAATACAAGCCAATGTAACTTTTATATCTTTATCAAAACACTGCACCCCTATGGATGTATTTAGGTGCACTATATAAAGCTTCATCCTGCATCTAGTAAATTAAAATAAACCCTCACATATGTGTGGAAATAGGAATCACACCAAATTAATAAGCTTACCAAATTATGGTAAATCAAACAACTAGAGTACCCCAATTTTATATATATTTTATTTACGTTCCTTTTTACTATTTCCACCATGTATTCCTTGCTTAATGTTTTCTCATTCTTTCTTCCTCTATAATTATATTAATTAATGTTACATTACACTATATTTTATTCAAAATTATCCCCATGCACACAAGTATATAGGTATTTCATCTCTACTTTTTGATGTGGTGCATCTTAAGTCCTTTTCAACTCTATTTGAGTCACCTTCTTAATAACTGTTATCCAATTTTGACCCCCAGGTCAAAATAGGACCCCTATAGGTAAAAAAATAAACCTTAGGTAATTTATGATGTCATAATTGAGTCAAAAATACCTTATTATCATTTATTAAGTTAAATTTAGATAGATTAAGGTAAGTCTCTTTTATGTGTTTTGGCCTATTTAGGTCTCCTAAGTTAAAAAAAGTCAAAAGGGTCATTTGTGGTGCCTTGAAAAATGTGTCATAGGTGATTATAGGTTTATTCATGTAAATTTATGTATTAAAAATCATATAATAATTTCCATAAATTTGTGGAAATTTTGAGGACCATTTGCTAGCTCTAAGGTGTTGAAAATGAGTAAAAAGTGGATTTTTGGCTAAATTTATGTGTGTCAAAGTTTCCCCAATGATAAAATATGTTAAATAAAAATTAAAAAGAATTGGGAGAATTTAATTACATATAAAACCTATTAGAGGAATCATAAAAGTAAGTTTTTTGGAATTCAAGGCCACTTTGAGGACTTAGGAGAAGTTGTATAGACTTGTGGTAGTCATGTGCAAGTGAAAATAACTTCAGAACATCCTTTCATATTTATAATTTTAGAAACAATATTGGAAAGAAGTTTAAATCTCTAAATTTGTAGACATATCCTTCTCTCTCTCATCATCCCCTTCACAAGCTAGTGAAGGCCAACTTCAAGAAGATGGTATAGGTCGTACATGTAAATTTGAGGGATAATATTTTAGAAAAAGTTTGGGACCCACGTGGGATTATAATTTTTGGAATTTTTAGTTGGATTGGTCCTCTTATATTTATGAATAATCACTAAGAGCCCAAACTACTTTTTGATAACTCAAAACCCCATAGGCTGAGTTTAGAGCAACTCCAAAATAAATAGTGAATTAATAGATGCTTTAAATTGGTTTGAGTGTGTTCTTAGATGTTTTTATATTCCTCTCACACCTTAATTCATCGTGGAGGCACGTTTGGATGGCCCTTTGGCAAGTAAGGTCTCTCTTGTGCATAGTTTAATGTGTCTAATAGTTCTTCTATGTTTTTGAGTTATTCAAGGGGTAAAATTAATCTAATTAGTTATTAATTTTCCTATAATAATATATAAATCCATCCATGGATTCTTGATCATTCAAGTATTTCATACAAGTTTGAAGAGACAATCATAACTCCATTCCCATTTATAGACTGTGTGTTCTGTGTGTTTGCATAATAGGTGTTTTGATGAATTTTTATGTATTTAAAAGTAGTTGGAGATATATATTTCTTTATATACCATGTTAATGTAATTTAATACAATGACCTTTCAGTCATAACATTCATGTTGCACTCTTCAAAGCCTTTAAGCATTAGGTTACATTCTTCACCTTCTACATGTCTATAGGTCTATAGATAAAAGGAAATAATTAAATACAATGATCAATGAATTTTATTTTATTATTAAATGTGTGGCTACACTATAATGGTAGTGTTCATCTGGGGCTTGTACACATAGGGATCCAGGTGGTATCGGCATAAATCTAACCCAGAGTCTAGGCTTCGAAAGCGTGGTGGGATGTTATGATCATGATGGAAAGATTTCAATAACAACTCAAGGTTTTTGTGTAGTGTCTAATTATTGTTAATTTTTTTTTAATAGTTCATAAACTAATAAGGTCTCCAAGCACCTAATGATAAGTGAAGACTACGCCAATAATGTATAGATAGAGTCACCTATAGAACTGACTGTATGAACAAGTAAACACATAGTTTAAAGGTATTTTGAGATAAATTAAAGACTTAATGGATATTTAAGGAAGTAATAAGTAATACCTAAATAATTATGACTACTTTAAACTATCATTTCAAGACCTAGAAACATAATAAAGCTAGCCTAAGATAGTGACCCATAGGACTCTATGTGTGAGGATAGTGAACACAAGGGTTTGAAGAAGTTTTGAAGATGATAATGGAGTTTAAAATAAAAATAGGGCCTTAATACAACATCAATTTCATAAAAAATCATTTGTAAATTTAGATGAAGATAAACAAGAGTTATGGAATCTCCAAAACGCATTCACACCTTCCAAATATGTACCTATAGTCAACATATTGGGGAAATTGGTCTTGATAGTAAGGTTCAAAGGATTTTAGTCATTAGAGCATTAATAATATATTATAACACCATAAAAAACATGATGAAAGATAATTTAAAAATATTTGAGGATGGTTTGAAGCCTAAAAAGTCTTATACATAGTCAACTCTACACTAGATAACTACCTACAGTCAACTAAGTTTTTACCTTAAACAGTCATATTCATGAGGTTTATGGTCTTAAAATATTTAAAGGGTCTTGAAACATCCATTATAGTATATAAATACATTAAAATTTTTGGTAAATAGGTTTGAAGACGTAAAAATCTCAAAACATAGTCAATTGTCCCAATTGACACCTACATATAGTAGAAGGTTAAGATTCTACCTTGAGGTAGATAATGATGAATGCATAAAGTTTAAAGGTGTTAAATAAGCTCTCAAAGACCATAATAATAATTAATAAGTGTTTAAATTTTTATTTGAGACCTAAGAATTCTAAAAATCCTTATATGTAGTCATATCTTCTAAATATGCACTTACAACCAACTAGTTGAGAAAAGGTACCTTAAATAGTAATGATGGTGGAGTACAAAACTTTAGGGCATTGATAAGATACTAACCATAAACAAAATGAGATAGGACATAGTCATATTGATAATATTTTAAAGTTGTTTTAATGACCTAAAAGGCCTAAATCACATTCAATTCATCTCAAACATCATCTACAACCAACCTGCATTGAAATGGGTCTTAATAGTAAGGTTGATGAAGGTTGGGAAACTTCAAGGCATAAAATGAAGATACATGAGTGTTTTAGATAACCATGATTCTAACTAATCTTGAATATAAGTCTATGAAAAATAAAATACATAAAAAATAGATGAAAGTGAGGTCTAAACACATGAACACAATCATGAATCCTAAAAAATACCTATAGGTTTATAAGGTAGGAGACCATGATAGGTGGTTTAGAATTACTAAAAAAGAATTGATAGAGTTATGTGAGAGAGGCTATGAATGTATTTGAGTTTACAAATATTTAATATATTATTGAGTACATTATGGGGTTTGAATATGAATTCCTAAACACATAGAGCATATAGTCATGACTCTCCTAGATCACCTATAGACCTATCTGAGGGATCAACTTAGTGTGATGCATTGAAAGGAAAGAGATAAATATGTTTGAAGGGGAGTTTGAAAAAAAAATTTAAATTTAAACAATTTTTAAGGAATATTATACCTCATTGAGCTAAGAGTGAGGTTTCTAAACCTTTATGCATAGTCAAGTGACCCTAGAAGGTAAGCCACATGCCTACTCCAATGTCTTTCTATCTTGAAGCCCAAAGCTAAAGAACTGAGATAACAAAATGATATTAAAGTTTATTTTTAATCCAATCAGGTCCTATATGTTAATTCTAAGACTTAAATATAAACACGAGGGAAGATGAACCAAACTAAGATTCATGACCTAATACACATTCAAGCACAGTCATAGGCTTATAACTAGTCTTGAGAATTTGATGATTTGAGACCTCCATAGGCATGTTAATGATTTAAAATTTGGTAAAAAGGATGATAATGAATTGAAAAATAAATACATGGTCTTTTTTATGTTATATAAATAGTTTAATTACTCATTTTTTTGTCTCAAACCTTGCCCACTCCTTGAACAAGGGGTAGTCAAGAGACTTAGGGGTCCACTTGAGCTCCAAAGGAATGAAACAAGTTAATAAAAATCATGATGGGAATTGAAGGGAATTTAACAGCCATATAATATATCTCCATACATTATTATGTGGATCCAAACTTAAATTTTCACTTGAGGTGCCCTTGAGGTCTGGCAAAGAGAGAGCAAGACTAAACCTCAAAAACCCTATCCAGTATATTAGATTGATATATAGGGCTAATGAATACTTTAAAAACATGTATAATAATGAAATATTATTTTTAAAGGTTTATGAACTATTCACATTAGTGGGAAGGAGTTTTGAGACCTAGAACTCAAAGTAGACCTCTCTTGGGCTTGAGAAACACTAAGCAAGCCACCCGAAGAGCAAATTCAGATGCTAATACCATTACTCACACTTTTGATGGGAGTATAATAATTTTTTAATAGTTTAATATGTATAATAATATGTTTTTACAAGTGTAAGGAGGTCATTTAATGATATGTTCTCTATGAACAATCTTTAAGACCTCAAACAGGTCTAAAACCTCTCTTAAACCCCTATTGTGACTAGTTTAGAGAGAAAGACTTAAAAAATAACATTTATGACAAATTTTGATCCCAAAACCTATTTTATGTTTTTTATTACTAAAATTAGGTTACCCCCATGTAATTTTATGCTGATGTCACTTATATGGATTGGTAAAATTACCCTATTTTTGCAGTTTTTTGTGTTTTGCAAGGTTATGAAAAGGGGAGAGATTAAAAAACATGGGAATATGTAATTTTTAACTTTTAAAAACTTTAAAAATAAAAAAAAATTCATAGGACGTTTTGGAGGTGATCAAACTAGGCCCATTTTTCAAGGCAACCTTAAACAAGCTCAAAATGAGACTAGGTGGTAAGGTCATTTCTTGGTTTGAATCCTTCCATAGGGTCTTAGGACTCTAAAATTGACATGGAGGTTTTTGATATCCTAGGTAAATTTAATCACATGTTTTTTTGGTGATTTAAAATGTGTGGTAGATGTTTGGATTAAAAAAAAGGGTCCAAAGTAAGGAGGTCTAATTAGCAAAAGAGAAAGGCAAAAAAATGGGCTTCCACTCAGAGTCTGAAGATGAAATTTTGTATAGATATTTAATTATATATATTTTCATATAATATTCCCTTATTTTTTCAATATAATCTGTAAAAATCACACACAAGGAGATTTACAGGAAAAAAGGGCTACAAGGAAACTAGGCCTAATGAAGGCTTAATGAGCAAAATGAGTTTTTAGGAGTTGGTAAAAGAACAAAAATGGTGTGTTTCAATCCTAATAATATATTTAAATACCATTCATATATTTTTTATTGGTTTAATAATATTCACTTGCATTTGGGGCCACTTAGATAAAACTAGGTGTGGGAAATGAAGAGTTACAAGACACTTATGCACTTGAATGATGAAATGGTAGGTCAGAGGAGTTTCTTAAGGCATGTAAAATGTTCAATAAGTTTTTTTAGACAATTTAAAGGATAATTCATGGTTTTAAGGTCCATTTTTCACTTTCATGTAATGAAGGGCATTTTTTAAGGAGCTAGTCAATGTGTCAAGTAAGTTTGTAGCCCCCATGCCACTTGGAAGGTTGAAGTTGATTCAAGACTGATACACATGGAATTGGAGGTATGTTGGAATATCTCATAACACCATTTCTATTTTTAACTCTCTTGAACACTTGTTAATATTTTTCTACCATACCTCTCTCTCTCTCTCTCTCTCTCTCTCTCTCTCTCTCTCTCTCTCTCTCTCTCTCTCTCTCTCTCCACCATTCTCTATATATTGAGCCACTTTTGGCTAAGATTGTATCCTACACCTAGTTATGGTGAAGCACTACCCATTTTTATTCCTTTTATCAATAAAAATAAAATATTTTAACTCTTCCTGTGATTGTACTTAGTGTGTATATAGAATAGTTGATCTTATCAAGTGAATTGACTTGTCTTCCTTGGCATGTTGTCCTTTTATCACACCTAGATGTAGTTTGAAAGCTTATTTTGTAGGTCATTTGAAGTGTATGAGTGTGGTGAAAGAGTTGAGTTAGTTTTTCTATCTTTTAGTGTCATTCAAGACCTCTTGGTTAGTCCTCATAGCTTAAGCAACCATCACAACCTTCACATTAAAATACTCATGTGAGTGATTTAGATTAAAAGTAGTGTATGTAAGGTTAGTTTTATTAATTTACAAGTGCACATGCAACTGGTTGGTAGTGGTCAAAACATATTTGGTGCATCACCCTCATTAGAGTAGGTTTCTCTCCCTTTTCCTATAAAGTGATAGATTAGTGTGTGATCCTAAGTGATTCATCAAGGGGAGTTATCCCTTCAATCTATAGGTTTACCCCTATTATAGGAAACTGATAGGGTTAGGGGTAATCCAATGTTTCACCAAATTTGGAGAGGTCTGAGCAAACTTCTCTCAGGGTGTAAAATTTGGTCATAATAGTTTTATAATGCTCAATGGGACAATAGGTCCAAAGTTGTGGAAGAATTCTTGGTGTGTTCTTTTACTTATCAACCTTTGGAGGCACTCAACCAAAAACCAATGGTGACTACAAATTCAATCAATTGGTTCTATTAGCTAAGGTAATTATTATAAAAATTATTTGATGATATCTTGTGTTTTCCTTTGATTTATGAAGTTATAATGGCTGGGTATGAATATAACTTCTACTATACACCTCCTTATCAGCCTTGTCATGACTCATACTAACTATATTACCTTCTCTAACAACCTAGTTATGACCCCAACTATGTTTTTAATAGACTTATCAAGATTTTTACCCTCTTTATGAGTCATATTAGTCCTATGGTTAAACTATTTATCCTTTGCATGACCATGATGTTGCATACAAACATATTTCTCAAGCACAAGATGTCTCTAGTTGTCCCTCAAAGCAATCCATTTCAAGTTTGAAGAAAAATCTCTTAGGTTGTGAGAAATACATGTTACACCTTAATAATCAAAGATAACATGGTCAAGATATTCTTGGCAGTATCATTCATGACATGAGAGACTCATTGCAGCTATTTAAAGGAGAACAAACACTTATTGAGAGAGAAAATTGGCAAAGTCTCTCAAGTGAAATGTTGGATGTAAGTTGTCTCATTCAAATCATAGAATATATGTTGAGAGTTCATGAAGGAAAATAGGTCAAATTCCATCACCCTTATGTGTCTTCTTACACTCCATATTATCTCTCATACATGCCACCCATTCTTCCCCAAGATACCTTTCCAAGTGAATCTCCAATTGTTCTAAGTCTTTTATGTGTTCCTCAAACCTTCCCTTCTTTAAATCTAAGAGAGTATTCAAAAATGAAAGGAGATTATTGTAGAATAAACTATTGATTCGAGTCAACATCCCACTTCTCTTCCTTAATTAACTCCTAAGGATTTTTCCAAAATTCCAAGGTGGAATCAAGTAGTAAAGTCTTCGAGTGGACAAGGTGAAATAAGTATAGATTAGGGAGTTGAAGGGAAAGATAAATATGAACCTATGCAAGTCTTTACCACCCCTCCTAAAGAGATATATTATACTCTATATCAACCTTCTTATGATACTTATCCTCATGATTCCACTAATAACCTTCAAGAAAATATATTTCAAGGATATATAGATAGGCAAATAAAAGAGTTGGAGTTGAAGATACAAGGACTTGAAGAGAGACAAGATCAAGAGATAAAAGATAAAGAAAACTTTGTGCCTAATCAATCCCTATTTCCCTTTCCCAAAGAACCTATATCTTTTCCATCTTAGAGGTCTATCCAAGATTATATTAAAAGTAAGAATATTGTTATGATTGAGAAGGTGGAAGATTAGCTTACAACTGTTGAAGATCCTCAAGAAGATTATGAGGAAAATGAAGTTTTTATTGAAGAAGATGTCCCTTATATTTCTCAATTTAAATTTATATATCCCTAAGAGTTCCTCCAAAAACCCTCCATTTCCATTCCCATTAATTAACCATCCAACACACCTCATACTCCCTCTCTAAATCATGAACTTTACCATTACCCTCCCTCCATCTCTCTTCACGAGTAATAACCTGTCCTACGGGAAGCAAGTGACAAATATTAGGTTTTAGTTATTAGTGAGATTAAAAAGGGACATGAGGAAGATGACTCAAGTGAGGATTAGGAATAAATACCCATTAGTACTCCACTTAGAGAGGAAAAACATAAATTAGTCTTTACTAATGAGCATGAAGAGGTTAAAGGAGTGAAGCAAGTTGAAGAGGTTATTTTTGTTGTTTCTCTTCAAAATGATGATCAAGAAGATGATGAAGACTTTTTTGTAGTCCTAGGAGTAGGTTACACTCCTCTTTAAAGAGGATATAGTCTATTTAAGAGTGAAAAAAGAAGCTTTGCCAAGAAAGTGAACATATAAGGAAGAAGCAACCCCTCAAGTATGCCAATTTAAGAGGCATATACACTCCATGATGATATGTTTTAGGTCATCAAAATGGGCTATCATCTCTTCAATCAATTGGAATATTATTACCCACTCTTTAAGGATAAGGTATATTTTTATTATCCTCAATTTATGAAGAAGTAAGAGGTTGTTCCTATTGGATCCATTCCTACATGTGAATCACAAGATTCATTTCAATTCATGAAATTGGATATACCAACCTATAAGGAGTTTGAACAAGGTATATTATTGGAAGATGATGATGCAAAGTTACTTGAAAAAATTGATGAAGTTGTAGTAGAAGAGAATAAGAATGAGGCCCCTCAAGAGTCCATGTTGATTCAAGAAGCATGCCTAGATGAAGTATCAATTTTTGAGGTTGTATCTAAGGAGTATCATGTGAAATATCTTGGGTCATATGATGAGTTCATCTTCATATGAGACTAGTTTGCTACTGAATATCTACTAGAGAGTATGAAAAAAGGAGTGTCATTCAATAATGAGATGAAGGTAATAAGGAATAGGACCAACAAGAATAATCTTGCTTCATTCCATTTCTCAATTCATAAAGCAAGAGATGGTACAAACTTCCCCTTTAATCTAGGAGGAATAATTTGGCTTCAGATTAGTTGTGCATAGCTAGTTGTTATGTATTTTGTTGTGTTTACTAAGTGCTTAGTTAGCACGTGTGTGTCTTCCTTTCTTTGATTTTGTGTGTGTGTCTTTGTTCTCTATGTTATTGAGTTAGTCAAGTTGTCTTATTGTTCAAGTGTCAAGTTTTGATCTTGTTGTCTCATAGTGAAATTGACTCCATAGCCCAATGGAAGGATAAGTCTACTAGTCTAGTTAGCATAGTAGGCATGTTACCCCTATGAGTCACCAATTTGTTATTCAATTTTGACCACCAAGTCAAAATAACACCCCTATAGGAAAAAAATTGAACCTTAATTGATTTATGAGGTCCTATTTAAGTCCAAAATACCTTATTATAAATTTTTAAGGTAAATTTGGATAGATTAAGGCAAGTCTCTTTTATGTGTTTTGGTCTATTTAGGTCTCCTAAGTAAAAAAAAAAGGTCAAAAGGGTCATTTTTGGTGCCTTAAAAAATGTGTCATAGTTTATTATGGGTTTATTCATTTCATTTTATGTCTTAAACATCTTCTAACAAATTTTCATAAAGTTTTAGAAAGTTTGAAGACCATTTGCTAGCTCTAAGGTGTTGAAAATGAGTAAAAAGTGGAATTTTGGCTAATTTTATGTGTGTCAAAGTTTCCATAAAGATAAAATCCATACCATACACATGACAAGGAGTTGGAAGTAGTTAATTAATTATCAAACCTATTAGATAAATCATAAAAGTTATTTTCTTAGAATTTAACACCACTTTAAGGAGTTAGGAGAAGTTATACAGACTTGTGGAAGTCATGTGCAAGTGAAAATAACTTCAAAATGTCCTTTAATCTTTAAAAGGTTAGAAACTAGCTTGGGAATAAGTTTTAGGATCGATAGTTGCATAAATATCCTTTTCTCTATCATCATCCCCTTTAAAAGCTAGTGAAGGCTAACTTCAAGAAGATGGTACATACCATACAGGTAGATTTGAGGGCTAAGATTTTGGCCAAAATTTTGGACCTATGGGATTCCAATTTATGGCATTTGTAGTTGTATTGGTGCTCTTAAATTTATGAACAATCACTAAGAGCCTAAACTATGTTTTGAGAACTCAAAACCTCACAAGTTGAGTTTATAGCAACTTCAAAATAAATTATGAATTCATGGATGCTTTAAATAAATTGGAGCGCATTATCAGATGTATGTAGATGCTTCCCACACCTTCATTGATCATGGTGGCATGTTTGGATGGCCCTTTGGAAAGTAAATTCTCTCTTGTACATAGTTTAAAGTGTCTGATAGTTTTTGTATGTTTTTGAGTTCTCTAGGTGGTCAAATTCATCTGAGTGGTTATTAATGGTCCTCCAATACTCTCTTAGTCCATCCATGGCTTCTTGATTATTCAAGTATTCTGTACAAGTTTGAAGAGATAGTCATAACTCCATTCACATTTATAGACTGTGTTCTATGTGTTTACATAAAAGGTGTTTTGATAAGTTTTTATGTATTTAAAATGAGTTGGAGAGATATATTTATTGATATACCATGTTGATGAAATTTATTATAATGGACTTTTAGTCATAGCATTCATGTTACACTCTTCAAAGACTTTAAGTATAAAGTTACATTCTTCACCTTCTACAAGTCTATAGGTCTATAGATAAAAGGATATCCATGAATACAATTATCAATGAGTGTTATCTGAGCATAAACCTATGATATTTCAAGTGGTTTAAAGAGGTCACAAACTAATAAGGTCTCCAAACACCTAAGGATAAGTGAACACTAAGCTAACAATGCTTATAAAGAGTCACCTACATAATTGACTATATGAACCAGTAAACATAGAGTTTGAAGATGTTTTTAGATACCTTGAAGAAGATAATAAAGATTAAAGGAATTAATAATGACTCAATCAATAAGTATAACTAATTTAAACTATCATTTTAAGACCTAGAAACTTAATAAATCTAGCCTAAAATAGTGACCCATATGATTGTGTGTGGGAGGACAGTGAACACAAGGGTCTAAAGAAGCTTTGAAGATGTTAATGGAGTTTAAAAAAATAAGAGGGAATTAAGACAACATCAATGTCATGAAAGATCATTGGTGAATTCAAAGGAAGATAAGTAGAATCTTCAAAACAAAATCACACCTTCCAAATATGTACCTATAGTTAGCTTATTAGGGAAATTGGTCTTAACAGTAAGGTTGTTTATAGTCTTGGATACCTTAGATAATTAATAATATATGATAAAACCATAAAAAACATGGTGTAAGATCATTTAAAAATATTATAATATGGTTTGAAGCCTAAAAAGTCATATACATAGTCAACTTTACCCCATATAACTACCTACAATCAGCTAAGTTTTTATCTTGAACTATCATATTCAAGAGGTTTATGGTATTATAAGATTTAAAGGGTCTTAATACATCAGTTACATCAGATTAAATCCATTATAAATTTTTGTAAATAATTTTGAAGACCTAAAAGGATCAAAACATAGTTAATTATCCTGACACCTATAACCAATAGAATGTTAAGACTCTACCTTGAGATAGATAATGATGAAACCAAAGTTTAAAGGTGTTAAATAAGGTATTAGACACCATAATAATCATGAATAAGTGTTTTAATTGGTATTGGAAACCTAAAAATGCTAAGAAGCCTTATATGCAGTCATATCTTACAAATATGCACCTAAAGCCAACTAGGTGAGAAAAGGTGCCTTGGATAGTAATGATGGTGGAATACAAAACTTTAGGACATTGATAAGTTATTAACCATTAAAAACATGAGATAGGTCATAGTAATATTTATAATCTTTAAATATTGGTCTAATTACCTAAAATTTCTAAAGCATAGGCAAGTCATCTCAAACATCATCTACAACCAACCTACATTGAAATGGGTCTTGACAGTAAGGTTGATGAAGGTTGGGAAAATTAAAGGCATAAAATGAAGAGACAAGAGTGTTTGAGAGAAAATTGAGTCTTAATAATATTTAATATAAGTCTATGACCCATCAAATACATTATAATGAGTTGAAATTTAGGTCTAAACACATGAACACAGTCATGAGCCCTAAAGAATACCTATAGGTTTGTACGAAAGGAGATTAGGATAAGTGGTTTGGAACTGTTAAAAAAGAAATAATAGAGTTATGTGGGAGAGGATATAAGCATATTTGAGTATAAAAACATGTCATATATTATTTAGGACACCATGGGGTTTGAAGATGAAGTCCTAAACACACATAGCATATAGTCAGGACTCTCATAGATCACCTATAGACCTATCCGAGGGATCAACTCAGTATGATGCATTGAAAGGAAAGAGACAAAGATTTTTTAATGGTATTTTGAAATAAAATTGGAAATTTAAACAATGTTTAAGGACCAAGAGAGGTTACTAAGCTAAGAGATAGGTTTCTAAACCTTTATGCATAGTCAAGTGACCCTAGAAGGTAAGCCACAAGCCTACTCCAAGGTCTTTCTATCTTCAAGCCTAAAGCTAAATAGATGAACTAATTGAGTGATATTGAATTTGTTTTGAATCCAATAAATTAATATAGGTTAATTTTGGGACTAAATTGAAACTTGAATGAAGATGAACAAAATCGAGATTTATGACCTCATACACAATCAAGCATAGTCATAGGCCTATAACTAGTCTTGAGAATTTGATGATTTTAGACCTCCATAGGAATGATAATGCTTTGAAATTTGGTACATAGTATTATTATAAATTTAAAAATAATTAAATGGTATCCTTGAGGTTAAATAAATAGTGAAGCACTCACTATTTTGTCTTAGACCTTACCCATTCCTTGACCAAGGGGTAATTAAGAGACTTAGGGGTCCACTTGAGCTCCAAGGGCATGAAGCAAGTTACTAGACCTCATTAAGGGAATATTATGGAAGTTAAAATACATATAATATATCTCCATACATTATCAGGTGGAGACAAACTTAAATTTTACTCCAAGTTGCCTTGAGGGCTAGTAAAGAGAGCACAAGCTTAAACCTCAAAAGCCTTGACCAGTATACCAAATTGATTTATAGGGGTCATGAACACCTATATAAAATTTATAATAATTAATATGGATGTTTAAAATATTTATGAACTATTCACATCATTGGGAGGGAGTTTTGACACCTAGAACTCAAAATAGACCTCTCTTGGGCTTGAGAAATACTAAGCAAGCCATCCAAAGAGCAACTTTAGATGCTCATACCATTGATCAAAATTTTCATTGGAGAATGCAAATTTTGTAATAGTTTAAGGGGTATAATAATAATTTTTTAAAAGTGTAAGGATGTCATTAAATGACCTTTTATTTATGAATAATTGTTAAGACCCCAAATAGGTCTAAAACCTCTCTTAAACCCCACTTGTGACCAGTTCATAGAGAAAGACCTAAAAAGAACATATGATGACATAGTTTTATATTGAAACCCATTTTATGTTTTTTATGAATCCAATTAAGCTACCCAAATTTACTTTGATGCTGATGTCACTTGTACTAATTGGTACAAATACCTTATTTTTGCATGTTTTTAGTGTTTTTTAGGTGTACTAATAAGGGAGAGCTTCCAAATCATGGGATGAGGTAATTTGGGACTTTTATAGCTATTCAAGTCCAAAAAATTTAATAGGAGGTTTTTGAGGTGATCAAACTAGGCCTATTTTTCAAGGTAGTCTCAAATAGGCTAAAAATGAGACTAGGTGGTAAGGCCATTTATTGGTTTGCATACTTCTATAGGGTATCAGGAACCCAAAGTTGATTGGAGGTTATTTATGGCATAGGTAAAGTTAATAAATTTATTTTAGGTTATTTAACATGTGTGGAATAATTTTGGAGAAAGAAAATAGGATATAAAGCAAGGAGGCCTAATTGAGGCCTAATTAGTAGAAGAGAAAGGCAGAGAAAATGGGCTTCCACTTAGATTTTGATGATGAAATTTGGTGTGGTTATGTAAAGACATATATGGTCATGTAATATGTTATTATTTTTTAAATATAATCTATAAAACTCCCACACAAGGAGATTTATAGGAAAAAGGGTTATAAGGAAACTATTCCTAGTGAAGGCTTAATGAGCAAAATGAGATTTTGGCAATTGGTCCAAAAACCAAAATGGTGTGTTTTAGGACTGATAACATATTTTAATAACATTCATCTAGTTTTTATGATTTTAATAATATACACTTAAGTTTTTGGCCACTTGGACCAAAATAGGTGTGGGAAATGAAGAGTTATAAGACACCTATGCACTTGAATGATGAAATGACAGGATAGAGGAGTTTATTAAGGCATGCAAGATTTTTAATAAGTTTTTAAAAATCATTTAAATTATAATTCATGGTTTTAAGGTCCATTTTTCACTCCTTTCATGTAAAGAAGGGCAGTTTCTAAGGAGCTAGTTAAGGTGTCAAGCAAGTTTATTACCCCCATGCCACTTGGAAGGTTAAAGCTAATTAAAGAGTGAGACACATGTTCTTATAGGTCTATTAAATTTTATCATAACACCTTTTCTATTTTTAACTCTTATGGACACTTTTAAATCTTGTTTTACTACCTCTCTCTCTCTATATATATATATATATATATATATATATATATATATATTGAGCCACTTTTGGCTAAGTTTGTATATTCCACTTGGGTATGGTGAAACCCTACCAATTTTTATGCTTTTGATAAATGATAATAAACTATTTTAACTCCTCTTATGATTATACTTAGCGTGCATATGAGAATAGTTGATCTTGTCAAGTGAATTAGTTTATCCTTCTTGGTGTGTTCTCCTTTTCTAACACCTAGATGTAGTTTGAAAGATTATTTTATAGGTCATGTGAAGTGTATGATTGTGGTACAAGAGTTGAGTTATTTTTTCTATATTCTAGTGTCATTTAAGACCTATATGTTAGTCTTCCTATCTTAAGAAACCATCACTACTTTCACATTGAAACACTCATGTGAGAGATTTAGATTACGAGTAGTGTATGTAATGTTAGTTTTCTTGATTTAAAAGTGCACATGCATCTAGTTGGTAGTGGTGAAAAAATATTTGGTACATCACCCTCATTAGAGTAGGTTTCTCTCCATTTTCCTAGCAAGTGATAGATTAGTGTGTGATCCTAAGTGATTCATCAAGGGGAGCTAGCCCTTATATCTAGAGGTTTAGCCCTATTATAGACAACCCATATATCTAGGGGTAATCCCATGTTTCACAAAATTTGGAGAGGTTTAAACAACCATCTTCTAGGGTGCAAAATTTGGTCATAATAATAACTATTATTTTGGCCCCTTCCATCTCTACCATGCACATGTGTTTGTGGATACTTGATGATCTTGGTTATTTATTTTTACTATCCTTTTATTTTTACTTCATTTTTTTAACCCTCTATATAAATCGTTGGGACTATTGATCTTCTCGAAACCCATAATTCTTGCCTTAGTTCTGACCTTCATAGTGTGTTAATGGTAGGATTTACTTTTTGGAACCTAAAAATTATTCTAACTCCACTTTTATTCTACTATTATAGCCTAATTTTCATTGAAATGGGTTCATAATGTCCTATAGTTTCATATTTAATGCCTAGAGTACCTTAATTCATTCAATTTTGTTATGAATTTACTTGTTTTTCTCATCTATTAGTTTGGTAGCCTGTGAGGTCTCAAATCTTTCATAAAGTGACAAGTAATGAAAATGACTCATGGAGATAAATTTAAAATGCTCATATAATTTTGAGTTATTCTAATGGAAAAAGTCATATAATTAGCTTATCAATACTTTCACTTCAACATGTTTGTATAAAATGTGAGTGTAAGATAGTTGCATTTTTCTTCAACAACTCCAAGTAATATTAGTGACGTCACCATGTGTAGTTACTCTTTGGTGTTAACTATGCCTTCCCATTATTTTTCTCCTATGTTCCTAGGAATAATGCATATCTCATTTTTCCTTTGCACTCCTTAACCTACAAGCCTCATGTATCTATATACTTGGTAAAATTATCTCATAAGCATCTACCTTCCCTTTATTAAATTGAGTTTCCCCCCACCCCACATAAAATTCCATGTCTGGTCCTCTAATGTAACTTTAAATGTTAGCATGATTATAGAATAAAATTATAATGAGAGATAAATTCTATAAAGTATACATAAAATATAAGTATAGCAAATAGTATAATACAATGAAGTAGAATGAATGAATATGGAGACGTGTTCTAGGTTTTGCATCCAAGTAGCTCTAACAATTAAAAAATAAGAATACAAGTCTTACATGAGGTGAAACAACATTTTAATATAATTTATTAGGCATTTGAAATAAGTATCTCAATGAATTATTTCATTTAAAACATTTGAATTGTCTTAGAAAGTTACTCGCTTATTACTAATTCTATGTGTGCATGGACAATTGTTTTTATTTAACCAAAAAAAAACTACATTGCATAACACAAAAATTAAACAAAATAAAATAGATAATGTCATATGCCTTATTTTTTAATGGCTCATGCTACCACTTATATGTGATATGGATTGAGTTAGTTTCCATTAAACTATGTAGGGAAAATTTCACCATCCAACATGAAAAATTTTCATGCTTCAATATCTAAGATATCTTAGATAATAAATTGAACCATCTAATGGATTTTTAGTTTTTCTAGATATTTATCATATTTGGAGTCATATAGAAAAATATGTTTGACCTTACATAAGACTTTCCCCTTAATGTGCTTATCATTTTAAGCTTTATGCCTATCATTTTCAGTCATTTGTCTCCATTGTGCAATGGTGTACATTTCATCCATTTTTAACAACTCTAAAAAGTGCATCTCGAGTGACTCTAGATAATATATACATTCCACACACTTGATGTAAATGGAGGGTAGTAAAAAATCCACTGGTAAGATTGATTTTGATCATAATACTAACTAAAAATATGTGGCTTTGTTTAGACACTTATAATTTGTCTAATATGCCCAAAGGACTATAGAAACATGATAATTATAGTCCTTTTAATAAATATAAAAGTCATTTTTTAGAGTGTTACCAAGAATTTTATTAAAGGCTTTGATAGTCCCATTGGCCTAAGGGTGATATGGATTAGCCTTGTGATAGGCAATCATGAATTTTGTAGGCAAGATGCATACAATTTCATTGAATACGTGTGTTCCTTGATCACTTTTTAAACTAAAAGGACACCCATATTAACTAATTGTATTTTACAATAATAAATGTGTTGATGTTGTTGTATATCTATTTTTTGGGGTAGATTTGGCCCATTTGATGATGTAGTCTATATCAATATTGATATAGTAACCACTAGTTCATGTGGTGCTAGAGATTGGCCATAAAAAGTTAATAGCACATTTTTCAAATGTATGTTGCATAATAATAGTGAGTAAGGTATTATCATCATCCCAATTATGTTTTATAATTTGTTGACACACATCACACCTCTTAAAATAATAGTTGGCATCTTGAAATAATGTAGTTGTCATAGGCCAAAAAAAGTATATTGCATGTAGTAGCCTCGCTAGTGTAATAAACCTTTTAATTCCTTCATTTGCCTCCCTCTAAACATCCATGCACTCATGATCTATAACATCTTGATGGGTGACTTCATTATGTCCCACATTATAGAGTTCACCCCTAATGAGCTGATATGGGGTGATGCAAACTACCATTTTTATTTTTATTATAGTGGATAGATCAATAGGGGTGATGTTAGAAGTGAGGAAAGCCACAGTCACAATGAAATCCTCACAAATGTGATTTTTGTTTTGAAATTATGTGTTAGGCATGCCATATTTAATTATCTATGCATCTTCATCAGTTGTGATTCAGGATGATTAGGCCCCAAATTCTATTTACCTAAATTCACTACCACAAAGAATTAGAATTCTTGAAATAACATAATCCAATAGAAGATTATTCCATGGAGCAAAGGTTTATTCACGTGATAATTGAGTGCTTCATGTTCACTAATAAATATAAAGGGTGTTGAAAGTAGGTACTATAAATTTTTCTAAAACATGTTGACCATAAAAAAGACCTTATGCTTGATGGTTGTGTAGTTTTCCTCACCCAAAGTCAACTTGTAACTAGTAAAATAGATGAGATGGTTAATCTTATCATTTCTATGTTGAGCCAACATTACTCCAATGGTTATACTAGATGCATCCACATAAACATGAAATGGGTGCTCTAATCCAAAATTATGAGTATCAACAAATTGGTTAGTTTTTATTTTAGGATGTTAAAGGCACATTCGTAGCACTTAGTCTAAGAAAATGGTCCATATTTTCAAAATATTTATTTGAGAGGCATGAAGATGTTGGTATAGTTATGAATGAATTTTTAGAAATATATTACATACCCCAAGTATGCACACACATGTTGTTGAGTAGCCAATGTATCTAATTTCAAAATAATGGTCTCCTTATCAGGAAGGACTAGAAGACCTTCCTTGCAAATGACATGGCCAAGTGGTATGTCAAAGGGTGTCACAAAGACACATGTATTTAACTTTAGAAATGTATTCAATTTTTGGCATCATTCAAACATCAGGTTTAGATTGTCATGGTAATCATTGACTAGCCCATATATGGTTCAATTATTTAGATATACTTGGAGAAACATATGGAAGAAATTTTTGAAGGTATCAATGACTTTGCAAAAGAACATAAATGGTGTATTATTGAGCCCAAGATACATCATATTTAATGAAAAATATCCCCACTCAGTCATGAAGGTGGTCTTTGTTTTATCCTCATCCTCAATTTGAACCTAATGGTAATAAGAAAACCCATCTTTGAATGTACATATTTCACTATTGGCCACCCCTTCAAGAATATCTTTGGTCAAGGGAGTATGGAATGGATATATGACACATGCAAAATTGAAAAATTCAAAATCTATGCATATTAGTATGAACTTATCCTTATTAATAATTATGACCATGGGGATAACCCATTAAAATTATTCCATAGGATAAATTATACCTACAGTTAACATACTTTCCATTTTTTATTTTACTTGTTTGCAGATTTGGATTCATATGATACGACCTCTTCTTCATAAGTCTAACACCCTCAACTAAATTTATTCATATTCCCAATAGATTAGTTTTGGAAGCATTATGAATAAGAAGGGGAGGGGTGAATCAATATTCAAAACATTCATTCAATTCCACTTAACCTTCATAAGCCATTCATACAAACATATAGATCAACCAAAGCATAAACAACCATACATATGAACATGAAATACAAGAACACATCACATATGTGGGAAAACCTCAAGGGGAATAAAAAAGACTAATATATACAAATGGACTACAATATTATAGGACAAAAACCAAATTTAGTGAAGCACCAAATCCACATGGAGTACCAACCCCAACTAGCCAAACACCCACTTGAATAGGCTTTAACAAGCACCTACTTACAAGGAGGCACCAACCCCCTAAATGAATCAAAACTAACTCATATACCTAATTTAATTTATCACCTTTATAACACTATGTTTCTCAACAAATAGATGATGACCACCTCTTCAGATCTTCACACTCTTATCCTTCTCAAACTGCCTGTTAGGCCTCTTCGCTCAACTAGGTCTCTTCAAGACTGATTAGGTCATATGACCTTGATCTTCATAGTCATAAATCATATTAAGTATTCATGATAGTTCTCTACACCCCTATAATGGTATATAAGACATAATTATATTCTTAAATCTTGTATTTCATATGCTTCATCTTAGCTTACTCAAATAGGCCTAAAACTACCTTGTATAAATACCAACCTCTTGCTTATACACCTCTTGGTTGGCCACACACACTTGCCCACATATATTTTCCACAAAATAGTCCTTATGACACATTAAAATTAGGAATAAATAATTATATTAGGTCAGCCATAACTCAAATATACCAAATCCTTCTTTAGGTCTTATGGAGACCTAATTCCATTAGGCCTACTTTAGGACATGTTACCTTATGACCACTTGGAACACTTCAAACTATATACACAATATATATATATATATATATATATATATATATATATATATATATATATAAAATAGGCCCTATAGGATATACTCTAAGCACCATGACACATTTTAGGTCTAACCACCACTTGAAACACTCCATTAATAGTGTTCACATTAGGCCTTTGAAAACAGAAAAAAGTCTATCTTGAACAAATGAAGATAAAACATCATTTATCCACAAAACCATGATAATAAATAACTTGAAAATAACCTAAATGACCTTAGGGTCATAAAAATATTCTTGAAATACTTCAACTTATGGAAAAAAGGCTTAAACTCATCTCTTTAGTATGCTCACTCAGAACTACCAGAACTATCAAAAACACAATTATGAAACATTGACCTTAAACACTTGTATGACCACTTTAAAAGACTTAAAATGAATTAATATAATTTTATAACATCTAAAAACCATATTAAAATATAAAAATCATATGTTTTAGTCTCAATTATTGGTCTTATAGACCAATTTGTTGACCTCACTACACACAAACCTCACTAAGACAGATAAACCATTTTGGATTCATAATTTCAACCTCTTACACTAACTTCCAAGATTTTAAAAAGAATAAAAAAGACTTTATATTCATATAAAAAAAACCATGCACTAAATTTCATCACTCTTTCATGAAATTACACTCAAATCCAACTTTTTATCACTGCAACTTGCTTACTTAGAACTGCCATATTACCTCAAAACATAGTCATGGTAAATTAGACCTCAAACACATATATAGACATTTTAAATAAATTATGATGCATTTAAATGATCCTATAAGATCATTATACCATTCTTAGATATAAATATTAAATGTTCAAATGGAAAATATTGGTCTTTTAGACTAATCTCAGGTCCTTATATCTCACTATCTTATCTAAACCAAATAAATCAACTTGTGAGAAACTTTTTAACCATACTTACCAACCTCCAAAACTTATACCAAACATGAACATGTCTTAAAAGTCTTAAAAAACATCTACATGCACTTGGTTTCATCATTCGATCTTGAAAACACATTCCAATTCATCTTCTCACTATTGCATGGGTTTTTCATTGCTCACATCATTAGGCTTGTTAACAGTAGGCCTACTTGGATCACCAAAATGAGACACTTAAGGAATATAACCAATATATAAACCATAATTGAAATAAAATAAAATTCTCTACATTATCCATACAATCATTTATAAACTTTGTCCAATACAACTTTTGATAGCTATAATAAGTTCTTCAAAAACAAGCCTATAACTCAACATTTTCTCTTTCCTCTCTCTAACCAATACCACCTAGAGGTACCTGGGAGAGTCAAATACAGTATACAATATCTTACCTAATAAATTCAATCCATCTTGAGCACTTTTTATTGACATCTTCAACTTTGAGTCTTTATCAAGGTTCTAAGAGGGTTTAAACCTATCTACAATGTTAACAATTGTTCATAAAGCATAACCCCTAAATTCAAAAACTAATTCCTATAAATTTTAAATAGGACCCTTCCTAATATATCATGAACTAATTAGGTTACCATGAATTTTTTTTATGAGCTAATGATCATAAGAAAATACTTCTTGAGAACTTTTAGTTTGAGCATTCGAGAGACCTTCAAACAACTTTTCATGCCTTGTCTTTCAAACTAGAACCTCAAAATTAATGCACATGAATAAAAAAAATTGACTCATATTTTTTAATTCTCACCTATTCATACTTACCTTTAAAATTTATCCTAAAACCCCATTACGATGCACTCTCTCTCTACACCATAGTCTTCATACCTTACTAGGCCTTGAACTAACCTTCATGCCTCTTTCCATGATCTCAACACCTCATTGTCATGCTCAATGACATATTTCATGCTTAAAAACTTTGATACATCCTTCACATGCCTTGATAATAGATCATGATACCTCATTAGGCTAGGCAAGGTTTAAGAGAGGTCTAGATGTAGACTTAGATTGAAGGTCCTACCCCTGTAGGCTCACCCTAAAACTCTCATGAGTGTTATAATGGCTCACATACATTCTTAAAAAACCTCATACAACCAAAAATTCTTGTGTGCACTTATCTCACCAAACCATCATTCTCATACCTTCTTATAAGGTCTCTTCATGCCATGACTATGCTTAGGCTACTTAGGCACTTGATGTCTTAACTTATTACTTTCATGTCATGACCTCAATAAAAAATCAACCAAGTAGATATAAGAAATTACACCTCACTCATATCACTACACCATTCTCTTTATGATGACAACAATCTTCCATAGCCTCATATAGACCTAAAACCACATGACCAAGCATCATCTGACTTGACATCTCTCTTCCATGCACCTGAACACCTTTGACACCTTGACATGTGCCTTCATGCAACCATAAGATATTAGTTGCCTTCAAATTATATATTTCCTTCAAATTCTCTCTTATCTTCAAATTCTCTCTTGTCTTCAAATGCATCTTATCACATGGCTTCCTATGTAGACATTAGTTGTCTTCAACATCTTCCATGACCTTTACCTTCTATGCTCACACCACTCATGATATTTATCATCATTGAAACACTCTTATGTGCCTTGATATATCACATACTACCATCTATCCTTAGTCACCTTTGACATCAACCTTGATAGTATAATATTGACATGATACATCTTTGAAATCAATGACCATTCACCATGCACCTTCACTAGATGCACCTTAACATCAATGACATCAACCTTGATATCAATGGAATCAACCTTGACATCAATAAAAAAAAAATGCCAACAAACTCCCCCTTTGCCGTTGATGGCAAATATATTACAACCTAATCATTCTCATCTCCCCATTCTAGTCTTTCTCCCCCTTTGAAATTATTGACAAAGGGTCTTCCATAAACTACCATCTAATACTTAGACCTAAAATTAAATAAAAAACACAATGAGATATTGAAAAAAATCACCTTAGGCTCATACCAATTTTTATAGATAACTTCTAGAACACTTGAACTATACCTCAAGAAACCATACTTCTTATGACTTCTACCTCACTATCTTGACACTTCACAATATAAAGCTATAAGCTCCCCTTGAACTGATGATTTTCCTCATAGAAACTACATGACAACAAATTTGATCATTCTCTCAAAAAGATACATCTCCCTATCATATTTATTCTCCTAGAACTATCTCTTTTCTCAAATAAACATGATCACACCTATAACATCTAGAATCACACCTTCTTTTAATAAAATCTCAACACATAATATGAAGAATTACAAAAACATGATCCCCCTTACTCCATGAATACCTCCTTCAAATTAACTCAGATCATAATACCATTCACCTTATCCTTGACATGAGTAATATGAGTCAGACCTTTGATCACACACTAGGCCACCATATTCTTGAATCAACTAAAGAATTATTTGCTCCCCCTTTGTCTTTACAGCTTGAGTGCACCACATGAGTCATTAGGAATATTAGACCATCCTCATCTTCATTTAAACATCTTGACACCAAAACCAAATCTTAACATAAATCAAGTTTAGCTATTAAATGATAGAATCATAAATATATACTTTCTTACCTCTCATATACCAATTGGCTACTTTTGGACCTCAAAATCCTGATGTCAACCTTAGATCTCTCACCATTCTACCTACTAAATTCAACTCTCAGAGCTACCAAGCTCCCTAAACTCTCAGAATCCTCATAATAATGCAAAAGGAAATCTAAAAATGAATCATGCACAGAATTTTGCATTCCATACCATGGCTCCTTATGAACTGATCTTCAAAAACAATGCTCATACTGACAAAATACCTTTCACCTTGTCATATACATACAATATATAAAAAACATAACTCATGCCTTGAAACACAAACAAACTAGAATCATCTCAAGATGAATCCTTCTTTGACTACAACCTCATGCTTTTATAGATAGATGAGTGTCTTCATGTAGCTTAATGGAGTCACCCCTTTTCATAGGGCACTAAAACACAATGAACTTAGGAGATTCTTAGATCTCCAATCTAATCTTCTCATTCATCTTGTAATCATGAGAATGATACTCCCTCTTTATAATCCACTTAGGCTTGACTACAACATTTGACTCATCCACTTTATCATACTTTTTCTTCTTTTTGATTACCTTGTTAATATATGTAGATAACACATATTCTTGACATTCCCTCACATTTGATCCTTGCTCTACCTTAACAAATAGACCATGTTGACTAATAGAATAATCATGACTCACCCAAACTATCTTTGGTTTCCATACAAAATTTTAGCCCTTATCATGCACTCTAGGAGCTCCATATACCTTGTTATATCTTGAGGGCTTTCTAACTCTATTAGGATAGAATCTTGAAATGTGTCTCGCATTATGACAACTGTATAAAACAAAATTGCTCTTCTTACCTCTTAAATAATCACTCCTTCTCCCATGGTCCCATGACAACTCATCCCTTGAGACCATTCTAAAATCACTTTCTCTATGACCAAATATATGACAAGAAAAACAAAAACCATTGATAGAATTAGAATATCTCATTGCATTAGGCTACCTGATTTGTCTCTTCATGTTTAATTTCATGTTGATGCTATTAACTTGTTCTAGATTCTCATAATCTTTCTCAAACTTGCTCATCTTATCTATGAGTTGATCATGATCAACCTTCAAATAATCTAGCTATGTCTTTAATTGATCATACTCAAATTCTTTTGATTTAAACTTTGTATTGATACATTATAATTCATTCTTGAGATCCTTGATGATCTTCTCATCCCTTTTGGCTTCTTTGACCCAATTAATCTTCAAGGTACATATCATCTAGGGAACTTATGAGCTCAGCTTAAAGGTCTACTTCATCTTATACTTCTTCACTATCATAATAGAATTCTTCATCATACATGTTGTCTTCTTCTTCTTGATCACTAGACATCTTGTGCTTCTTAGGATCACCTTCAAACTGTTAGGATTGATTCAAAGGATCATGATCTGATACCAATTATTGGAATAAAAATGAAAAGGGGGGTTGAATTAGTCTTAAAAACATTTATTAAATTCCTCTTAACCTTCATGAGACATTCATACTAACATATAGATCAACCAAAGCACAATCAACCATATATATGAACACGAAATACAAGAACACATCACATATGTGGGAGACCATAAAGGGGAAGAAAACCCATTTATATCTAAAAATTAACTATATTAATATAATACAAAAATCAAATTCAATGAATCACCAACTCCACATGGAGCACCAACCCCAACTAGCCAAACACTCACTTGACTAGGCTTTATCAAGCACCTACTTTCAAGGAGGCACTAAACCCCTAGATGAATCAACACAAAATCAGCCACCTAATTTATTTGGTCACCTTTATAAAAATATGTTTCTCAACCAATATATGATGCCCTCTTTATCTCTTCACACTCTTATCCATGTCAAACTACCTTTTAGGCCTCTTTGCTCAATTAGGTCTCTTCAAGATTGATTAGGTCACATGACCTTGATTTTCATAATTAGAAATCATATTATATATTAATTATAGTTTATATACAGCCATTTTATGGTCTAAAATACCTCCTTATATTCTTATATCTTATATTTTAATTACTTCATCTTAGCTTACTCAAATAGGCCTAAAACTACTTTGTATAAATACCAGCCTCTTGCTCATACACCTCTTAGTTAGCCACACACACTTATTAACTTAGATTTAGCACATAATAAGCATTATAACACATTAAAATTAAGAATCAATCATTTCATTTGGTTGGAGATAACTCAGATATACCAAATCCTTCTTTAGGTCTCATGGAGACCTAATTCCATTAGGCCTAATTTAGAACATGATACCTTATGACCTCTTAGAACACTCCAAACCTCTATAAAAAACATAAAATTTTAATATAAAAATAAAATATGCCTTATAAAACATACTCCAAGCACCATGACACTTTTTATGTCCAACCACCACTTGAAATACTCCATTATCACTGTTCACATTATGCCTTTGAACACACAGAAAAGTTTATTTTGAAAAACTAAAGATAACACATAATTCAGTCACACAACCATGAAAATAAATAACTTAAACAAAACCTACATTAACTCAGGGTCATCACCATATTATTGAAACACTTCAACTCAGGGAAAAAGGCTTAAACTCATCTCTTTAGTATGCTCACTCAGAACTATCAAAACTATCAAATACACAATCATGAAAAATTGACCTTAAACACTTGCATGATGACTTTAAAATAATTCCAATTAATGAAATGATAGTATAAAATATATATACAATATTCAAGTATAAACATCATATGGTCTAGTGGAAACTATTGATCTTACAAACCAATTTATTGACCTCACTACACACAAACCTCACTAAGCCAGACGAGCCATTTTGGCTTCATCATTTCAACCTCTTACACTGACTTCCAAGGTTTTAAAAAGAATGAAAATGAATTAAAAAAAAAAAAACACCATGTACTGAATTGCATCACTCTTTCATGAAATTACACTCAAATCCAACTTTTCATCATTGTAACTTACTCAGAATTGCCATATTACCTCAAAACATAATCATGATGACTTAGACCTCCAACACCTATATATAAATTTTAAATGAATTTATATGATATTATAATATAATTATACCATTATTAGTTATAAATATCATATGGTCAAATGGAAAATATTAGTCTTTTAGACTAATCTCAAGACCATTTATCTCATTGTCTTATCTAAACTAGATAGGTCAACTTGTGAGCAACTTTTTCACCATATTCACTGACCTCTAAAACTTGTACCAAACATTAATATGTATTACAATTCCTAAAAATATTTATATGCACTTGGTTTCATCATTCTATTATGAAAACACATTCTAATTCATCTTCTCACTATTGCCTAGGTTTTTCATTATTTACATCATTAGGCTTGTTAGCGACTAGCTTACTTGGATCACCCAAATGATACAATTAATAATTATAACCAATATATAAAACACCATGGACATAAAATAAAACTCTCTACCTTCTTGATCTAATTATTTGTAAACTTTGTCCAATACAACTTTTGATAACTACAATAACTTCTTTATAATTAAGCCTGTAACTCAACATTTTCTCTTTCCTCTCTCAAACCATTACCAATTAGACGTACTTGGGAGAGTAAAATATAATATCAAATATCTTACCTAAGTAATTCAATTTATCTTGAGCAGTTTTGATCAACATCTTCAACATTGGGTCCTTATTAGGGTTTTAAGAGGGTTTAAACCTACCTATAGTGTTAACAATCATTCATAAAGCATAACCCCTAAACTAAAAAACTAATGATTTTAAATTTTATCTAGGACCATTTACCATCTACAATTAACTAATTAATTTCCCATGAAAAGGTTTGATGAGCTGATGAGCATAAGAAAATCCTTCTCGGATTGAGAACCCTTCATTCTAAGCACTCGAGAGACCTCCAAACAAATTTTCATGCCTTGTCCTTTAAACCAAAACCTAAAAATTCATGAAAATACATTAAAAAAAACTTTTTTTCATCTTTTTTAATTCTCACCTACTCATAATTTCCTTGGAAACTAGTCCTAATACCCCATTAGGTTTCACTCTCTCTCGATACCATAGTCTTCATACCTTGTTAGGCCTTGAACTAACCTTCATGTTTCTTTCCATGCTCTCAAAACCTCACTTTCATGATAAAAAAACCTATATCATTATTAAAAAATACCATACATCCTTCAAATCCCTTGACAATAAATCATGATACCTCATTATACTAGGTAGGGTTGAAGAGAGCTCTAGATGAAAACTTAGACTGAAGGTCCTACCCCTATAGGCTCACCCTAAAACTCTCATGAGTGTTATAATGCCTAAAATACATGATAAAACAACCTCATACAACCACTCATGCCTATGTTCACTCATCTCATCAATCCACCATGATCATACCTTCTCACAAGGTCTCTTCATGCCATGACTAGGCTTAGGCTACTTAACCACTTGATGCCTTGACCTATTACTTCCATGTCATGAAATCAATAAAACATCAAAAAAGAAGATATAACACATTAAATCTCACTCATATCACTACACCATTCTCTTTCTGATGATAATAATCTTCCACAACCTCATATAAACCTAAAACCACATGACCAAGCATCATATGACTTGACATCTCTCTTCCATGCACCTGAAAACCTTTGACACCTTAAATTGTGCCTTCATGAAACCATAAGACATTAGTTACATTTAATTTATCTCTTTCATTAAAATTATATCTTGTATTCAAATTCTCTCTTACCTTCAAATTCATCTTGTCACATGGCTTCTTATGAAGACATTAGTTGTCTTAAAACATCTTTTATGACCTGTACCTTCCATGCTCACACCACTCATGAAATTATCATCAATGAAACACTCTTATTTTATTTGATATATCACATAATACCATATGTCCTTAGTCACCTTTGACATCAACCTTGACATTACAATCTTGACATGATACATATTTGACATCAATGACCATTCACCATGCACCTTCACTAGATGCACCTTGACATCAATGACATCAATCTTGACATAAATGACAATAACATGTGAAAAATTAGTGTATTCCATTAAATTTATTATAGTTTCATGGGAGTTTATCTTGATATACATTAAATATATCTATAATACAAGTGACCTCCTTAACCATCAAGTCATCAGTAATGGTGGAAATCTTTGGTTCCTCCATAACTTCAATGTTGACTTTGGTAGTCTTAATAAGCTCTTTATATGAATTTTAATTATCATTTTGAACTGACCATAATATTTTTCTATCCTTAAGATGACTTGGTTCTCATCATGAATTACCTCATTTACTTGATGTAAAAATTTATCATTATGCATTTGAAGTCCTCAATTGTGCGAGATCTAGACTTATTCATATTTGTCATTGGAGTCACTATTGAAAATAAATTTTTTGAATAATATTGTAAGTGTGAGGCCCTTATCATTATATATTTTTTCATTAATTCTCCCATAATAACATCATTGTCTAAGACATGGTTAATCTAGTGCAAAGGTTCAAATAGTTCTAAGTTTGGCCAGGAGAAATAAAAAGTGTTGATGAATTTGTCTTATAATGTCCACTAATACATAGTTTCTTGGTGCATATTTTTTATGACATACCACATGAGATCTCAAGTCTTAAAGTTTCCATAAAAATTATGGTCTCAAAATCTAATAGGGACATAAGTTATACTTTACATCAAAACTTCCATGCATCTACATAAGTGTTCTTTTAGATATAAACCTTAGCTATAAGTTTTCAATCCATTTGTGGAGTTTTTAAAATTTAATATAGTGCAAATAACATCATTGACCTTATCCCAAGTGATGAGGTTTGGCTTGTGTGTTTTCCACCATCATGAAATAATACTTATTATGGGTGTAGAACAAATTAGTTAAAAACTAATTTCATTATGGTACAAATCCTTCCATGACATTAAACAACATTTTAGTATCTTCATATCCCTCATACTAAGGAAGTGCAATGACTTTACCTTTGCTCAACCAAAGATGCACTTCACTTTCTAGGTAGTGAATATAACCTAAATATGATTTCATGAAGGGTTGATCTATGATTGATATATATGATTAATATTCAAGGGTGTGTATCTTTATTCTTAATGCATCATGCCACATTTTTCCTAGTGACTTTTTAAAATTCTTTCACCCATCGATCTCATGAGACACTAGTGGTTTCAAAAATATAATTTGCATCCCCCCAAAATTAACATCTCTTTTTCATTTGGTTATTTATGTTCCCTCCCTTAAACTATGATATTTTAAATGTATTTGACATCATCAATATCTATACTTTACATATAGGGTGGGCCTTGGTCACTATCTTAGGACATGACCATGTGCTTCTTACCATTCTTAAATTTTATGAGATGCTCCTTGAACCACATATTTTCATTATTAGTATAACACCATGGGTGACCAAGTAGTTTTTGGTAATTTTTATCCTCAATGATCTCAATATCTTATAAATATGCATGTATCTTAATTCACATTATATTAATAGGGGCATTCTTTAATATTCTTAATGGTTACACATGAGTCTTATTTTCCATGAACAAGATGGGGGGAGAAGGTTTTAGTGATATAATTATCATATTTGGCCATGATTATTTTATTAGGATGTTATATTTTATGTCCATGTCAACTAAAATGTCATAAATTAAAAACCCATCAATGGTTGCATCAATGAGAAATTCATGGTCATACTTGGTAATCTGTGCAAATCTCACCTCATGGCTATAGTCTACATGTGGCATAAACACTTCAAATAGTATACTTGGATTTTATAGAAAAGAATTATTAAACAATGGAATCATTCCCTCATATCAAAATAAAGATAATATCTTAGTGTAATCATTCCCTTCTTTCTTAGCATTATTCTATTGATGACAATAAGCCCTTGCTTTGGCCTCTAGGTCACAAACAAGCTAATTTTTGCATTATAAATCATATAATACCTCCATGGATCTATATAAAACTTAGTTATGGAATAAAAAATCAATTTATTAAACAATAATTAGCTTAATTCATTTAATTTCCTCTTCATCTATCTTTATCTCATAACCAAGTAGACTTTTCTCTATAAGGACAATTGATTTCATGATGGTGCCACTACACATTATGATGTTCACATTAGGCATAAATTTATTCTATTTATTTCCCTTAGGAATATAATTATTATTTGGGAATTATAACCTTATAATTTAATCACTCTTATCATATTTATATTTTTGTGTGATTCTAGCATAGAGATGTGGACCCTCTTTAACTTTATGTTCGCCATAGTAATATCCACAAGTAGGAAATGTTGGACAATCATGATGGTAATATTATGGTAAAATTAACTAGTAAAAATATTTTGGAAGGATTTATCTACCAATTTATATGCCTCCACCTCCTTTATATTATCCCTATTATCCATAGAATCCATAAACTTGATTGGAAGGCCCAATAGTAGTATGCCATGCATCATGATCTTATGGCTAGTGAATTTAATCAATTACATGCTAGTGTTTAGTATTATGGTATAGGTATCTCAAAATTTTCAATAGCATGAGATATTTTTTTGAGTCTCATTTTAACATAATAAAATTTTGAACATCATGGCCTTTATGATATATTACACAAGATGCAAGACGTGTGACAATGATTTATCATAGGAAAATTTTATTGTTATTACCCTTAACTTCACAATTAATGCACCATAGACAAATCATAATATCATGTTCACCATAGGAAAAAAAATATACAACTATGATGACATGAATGGAATTTTGGATTTCATGAATGAGGTATTTACAGTGTCCATATTGTTGAGTATGGCCATTAATGTCTTAGATTATCATTGATGTCAAAGAGAGAATGTGGTACTAATGCATTAATGAGAAATTAATTAGATGGATATATTGGAGAGATATGACACTTGTGTAGGTATATAAGGATAAATAAGAGGTTGTGAGTCATCCATATATGTCTTGACAAAGCTCTAGTTTTTTATGAGCATTTTGAATGATCAAAATGCATATTATATCTTAAGAGAAGCCATACCATCACTACACATTATGTAGATATGTATGAGCCATTAAGTTTATGTATTTAATTAAGGTATGAATAAAGTTAATAATAGTCAAAATTTTACATAGAGATGTTGTGAATAGTACCAAGAAGCTACCCTAAAAATTTGGATTCTTGAAGTGCTTTCTAGCTCAAGTTATAAAGCTTCAAAGTTGCTCTAGTAGACTATGATGGGCCAGAGACCATCAATTTTAATCACATTGAAGTCTGATACCATTGGTATATAATATAAAATGGTGAGTTATTAATCATACATATTGAGATCAATGGTGTGTATGATGTCAACATGTCAAAGGTTACATGCACTAGTGACAAGTGTCACAAGCTTGCTAATCTAATAGAAAATCAATGGTGAGAGACACTTTTTACTTATGAAGATCAACAATGCAAGACAAGTTAAATATTAAACAAAGCATGTGGGAATTCTAAGTGGCACAAGTGCATGGACTAACAATAAAGTGTTCAGAAGGCATGTGAGGGTGCCAAGTATCATAATCATGGGTATTTTGATCAAAATCTAATGGTGAGCATTGCAATATAAAGACTAGATAATTTGAGGAGATAAAAGATGAATATTTGGTAAATATTTGAAGCGTACATGATATGAGGTCAACATGTTCAAATTTTAATATTTTTTTAGTGACCTTTGGAATTCAAATATTTGAATTTATGAGGGAAGACCAGTCTATAGTTTTTGTGCTATAACTTTTGATATATGAAAATTTTGACCATGGTGTAAAAATAAAATTTATAGAGGAATTCAAGACACATACATTAATATTTATTTAAAGGTATTGATTTTTTTATATTCAAATTTATTGAGCTCCAAAGTTTACTATGTATGTGTTCATGCTCTACAAGTAACCCAAAAAGGGTAATTGAGTTATTCTTGATAGTATTTTGATGTTTTAATATGAAATAAGTATCAAATAATGTTGTAAACTTCATGAGGACCATTTATTTGGATTATGGATGTTTGAAAAATCTAGATTATATATTACCAAAGTCTTAGAATTTGATTGTGTGTTAGTTCTTGGTGGTTGTATGTATAGAATGATGTTTGGGCTAATTATGTTGTAGTAGAAGGGTGGTGTGATGGATGTTGTCACTTAAGGTGGAACTATATATTATGTGGCAAGGGTCCATGTATTTTTAATGTGTTCTTTTGTTATGAGTTTTCTTAAAGAAGTGCCAAAGTGTTTAATGGATCTCCATAGGACCTAAAAGGACACTTTGGCCTATTTGAAAGAGGGTACTACTTAAAGGTGACCCATGTAGATGATTCAAGAGTGAAGGCATGTGTTTTGACCAACAAGGAAGGTTTTGAACATGATATTAATGCAAAATCCATAAAAGGTGAAACCAAATATGATAGTTTCTAAGCTTGTGGAATATGTGTTGAGAGATTAGTAGAGACATGTGTGAGCAGAGCATGTGTTGAAAGTGTAGAAGATAGAGAAAAGAGGTAGGTCAAAGTGAGGAATATGTGTATGACCTTTTGGTCATGTATTTTTTTTATGATTTTAGAGTTGTTGCAATTTTGTGGCTGATGATGAGTGAAGAATCTTATGGTGATCCAAAAGGGTGCTTTAGATGCATTGTTTGTGTAAGCAAGGTTGAGAAAGTATGAAGGGTGAAAGAGAGGTGTTATACATTATTTATCCATCATATTGAAGTGAAATCAAATTTTTAGATATGTTTATTTCATAGGTGTTATGTGGGTGATCAACATCTAGAGCAAGTGAGTATTTGTTCCTATTTAGAGGCGGGTGTTCCTTGTGAAGTGGGTGCTTCACTAAAAGGGTCTATTGTTTGTGATCATCTTACAGGAAAATTATCCCATGTGTTTAAAGGCTTGAGAGTGAGTTTTATTCCTTATGAGGGTTTCCCATAGGAATAATGCATTATGTGTTTGATCTTGTATATGCTTTGAATTTATGACCTTTCTTGTTTATTTTTCTTGATCAAGTTGATATATTCTTTTTGATTAAGAGTTTGAAAGGATCTAAATTGAAGATTGAAATATCTGGGATCACTAATTCACCCCCACCCCCCTCTTAGTGAGCGTACCACTTGAAGGTGATTATAGATATAATGGAAGATAAAGAGGTCAAATTTTTTCTTCAAGGTGAACTAATATGTGCTTTATCTGATCTACGTGTTCAAGGGAAGAAACTAAATTTATAAGAGAAGAGATTAAAATATTGAAAAACATGAAATAAAGTAAAAATTTAGACCTAACTTCTTCTCTATATCATAAGTTACTTGCAAGCATTGATAGTATGAAGACAGAAATAGGAATAATATAAGTAACAGTAAAAAATTTGTAGGTTGTGGTTGATACAAAGTTAAATCAAAGAATGAATCAATTGGAAGGTAAAGTTATGACTTATATTGATGCTCTATTATCTAAAGACAAGAAAAAATCTAGTTATATAAAAGAATATATGGATGAGATGTCTTGGGGTATTGATGATTAAACAAAAGGGGTCATGAACATGAACAACTATATTTTTGATTTCAATGGAAACTATTATTCTTGTAATGAATATGGTCATAGATATAAGGGCTGTACTTACTCTCCAAGAAAAAGAAATGAGGTTATCTGCTTAACTACAAACAACAGGGACATATAGCCAAGTATTGCAAAAGGGAATATTGGAAAAATTAATTTCAAGTTATTAACACCATAAAATGGTTCAATAAAGACAAAACCAAGATTCAAAAAAAGGAGAAAGACTCAAAGGAATAATACATGTTTGTAAAAAATGCATTGCATACTTAAGAGGATGAAAATAAAAAATGGTACATAGATAGTGGATGCTCAAGTCATATGATAGGAGAAAAGGGTAAGTTTATTTCTCTCAAGAAACAAAATTTAGGTTTCTATAAGGTTTGGTGACAACAACTCTCTTAACATAGTTGGGAAAGGCTCAATAAGTTTGGATAATGGTCATACTAGAAATTAAAATGTTCTATATGTAAAAGGTTTTTAACACAATCTTCTAAGTGTTATCCAAATGTGTAAATAAGATTTTTTTCAACTTTTCATGACGAAGGGTTGTGAAGTGAGAAATTCCAAATCTATCTAATTATTTTTAAATATTCACAAGGTAGATAACAACTTGTATGTGTTCCATGAGTTTAATAAAGAAAGGTGCTTCATGAATCAATTAGAAGAAGGATGGTTTTGGCATAGAAGGCTTGGACACATGAACTTTGATAATTTAGTAAGGATCAGTTCAAAAGGATCAGTGAGGCATATGCCTAAGATCACTAAGATTCCTCATACTCTCTACAAGGCATGCCTTCATGGAAAATAAGTCAAAAGAAGATACAAATCTAAGGAGCACTCTAACACAGTACCATTGGAGTTGATCCACATAGACCTTTATGGACCTATGATAACTCAAGGCATTCAAGTTTATAGATACCTTATGTTATTAATTGATGACTTCACTAGAATGACTTGGGTATTTTTTCTTAAATAAAAATTAGAAGCTTTTGGAAAATTTAAATAATTGAAAACTCTTATTAAAATTGAAAAAAGATCAAGAATCAAGTGTGTAAGATCAAACAAAGGAGGTGGATTTTGGTCTTATGAGTTTGATGAATTTTCCTAGGAATAAGGAATTAAAAAATAATACTTTGATGCTAGGACACCCCAAAATAATGGGGTAGTTGAGAGGAAAAATAGAACTATCCAAGAGATGACTAGAATCATGCTTCAAGATTCCAAACTTTTAGATGGTTTTTGGGAAGAGGATACCAGTACATCTACCTATATCTTAAATAGATTTCAAGTTAGATAAAATGGTGATAAGACTCCATATGAGCTTTGGAAAAATAGGGAAACTAATGTTGAACATTTTAGAGTGTTTGGAAGCAAGTGTTTTATCAAGAGAAATGAAGAAAATCTTGGAAAATTTGACTCAAGATATGATGAGGGAATTGTCTTTGGGTATTCCTCCATAATTTCTACCTATATATGTTTCAATAAAAGATTCCACAAGGTTATTTAAATCTCTAATGTGAGAGTTAAAGAGGCAAGTGACATCAAGAAGCCTAGTTTGAAAACAATTAACATTACCGAGGATGTTATCTCAAATAATGAAAGAACACATGATCAATCAAATGATGAAGAGGAAGAATTAAGATAGGATAATAAAGCCCCTTCTAGGATAATATATAAGGATCATCCTATTTCCCAAGTTATTAGAGATGTGAATGCTAGTTTGTAGACTAGGAGGAGAAGGTTGATAAAATAGAATCAACAAGACACAACCTTGTTATCCACGGTTGAACCCAAAAATTTCTTGGAAGCCAACAAAGATGAAATTTGGACATGTGCTATAGATGAATAACTTGGTCAAATAGTGAATAATGAAACATGGGATCTAGTTCCTAGACCAAAAACCAAGAATGTGATAGGCACTAAGTGGGTGTTAAAAAATAAGATGAATGAGAAAGGAGAGTTCACAAGAAATAAAGCTAGACTAGTGAGTAAAGGATATGATTAGGTTGAAGGGATAAATTTTGATGAGAATTTTGCTCCAGTGGCAAGAATGGAAGCAATAATAATCTTCTTGGCATATGCTAGTTTCAAAAATTCTAAGGTATACCAAATGGATGTGAAATCTACCTTTTTGAATGGAAACTTCGAAGAAGTGTACATTAAGTTACCTAAAGAATTATTCCTGTCAAATAATCAAGACTATGTGTGTAAATTGAAGAAAGATTTATATGGCCTTAAATAAGCTCTTAGATCCTAGCATGATAGACTAGACAAGTATCTTCTGAGTCAAGGTTTCAAAAGAGGGGTAGTTGATAGTAATTTGTACATCAAGAATGAAGGTAGACATCAATTACTTATAGTTGTCTATGTTGATGGCATAATATTTGGAATTGAAAATGAAAATATGAGTAAAGAGTTTT
Source organism: Torreya grandis (assembly GCA_037957365.1). Lineage (NCBI taxonomy): Eukaryota > Viridiplantae > Streptophyta > Pinopsida > Cupressales > Taxaceae > Torreya > Torreya grandis. The sequence continues at coordinate 1,972,137 of JARHVA010002606.1, forward strand.
TAGATGTCATGTAGACTAAATTTGAGATGTTTATGTTGGGAGAGCTTTCATTCTTTTTAGGATTGAAAATTAACTAACTAGATGTAGGGATATTCATCTCACAAACCAAATACAATAATGATATGCTAAGGAAATTTGAGATGATAGAGTGTAAGCCAATGAGTACACTAATAATTATATCTTTCAAGTTGAGTAAACAAGATGAATCACCAAAGGTTGATCAAACCTTGTATATATTCATGATTGAAAGTCTTTTGTACTCCACTACTTTGAGACTTGATATCATACAAGTAGTAGGACATATTGGTAGGTTTCAAGTTGATCATAGAGAATATCACTTGAAATCAATTAAAATAATCTTAAGGTATCTTAGTGGCACCATAGAATATGGTTTATGGTATTTAAGGAACAAAGACTTCACTTTAAAGACATACACTAATGTAGATTGGGTTGGTTGTGTGGATGATAGAAAGAGTACCAATGGTGGTGTTTTCTTCTTGGGTGAATGCTTAGTATCTTGGCTAAGTAAGAAGTAAGCCTCAATATCCTTATCCACTATAGAAGATAAGTATATAGTTTCTTCCTCATGTTGCACTCAAACTATATGGATGAAGCAAAACTTGGAAGACTATAAGGTAATGCAAAAAGAACCTTGTCCCATCTTCTATGACAATAATAGTGTTATTACTATATCAAAAAATCCTCTAATGAACTCAAAAACTAAACACATTTCTATTAGATATCATTTATTGAGAGAACAGGTGAGAAATCAATGTGTTAAGTTGGAATATGTGCCTACAAAATAACATCTTGTAGACATTATGAAAAAACCATTAACAAAAGCAACATTTGAGTATCTAAGACAAAGATTGGGAATCATATCCTGATCTACAAATCAATATAAGGTTTATCTAAGATAGAGATAACTTAATTAACTTGAGTGGATTGAATATTTATGCATGATGTAAGGGGGAGTATAAGTGATATGTTCTAGCCTTGGTGAAAGTATGGAATAAGTCTACTATTGTTGTGAATTCAAAGAAATTTAAAATGATGACTTGATCAAACCAAGTCATGTGTTTTGATAAGTTATTGGATATCCATGTATGAGCAAAGGGATATGGTGTGTTATAAATGTATACAACTCCAAGGATTATAAGTCCAAGTTTATATTGGTGCATATCAAAGGGGGAGCAATGAGTCTTATAAATATGTTCCAAAATGTTGTGATAGGAATGAATCTATGTGTGCAAGATTTACAGGCTGGGTATGGAGATATATAGGTGTCATTGTAATTTATTAAGGTATTTTAATGGCATATAAAGGTATGATGACTTTATTTAGATGTGTTCTAGGTGATTTCAAGCTTTGAATATCTTTTATGTGCAATTAGAGAATTTTTGTTTGCCCTCAGGTTTCCTAGTTTGTGCTTAAAGGTATGTAGGTGAAAACCATCGTATAGGAAGTATAGGATTCCAAATGAGTCTGGGATTAAAAATTGGTCTAGAATTGTATATTAGTGACCTCTAGGTAGGGAAAAATTTTAGATTTGGGCTTTGACCATAAGATGGTGTGTTGACCAAGTTTCTCTTATAAATGTAACGTTTTGGTCTTTGTTGGAAAAGTGATTTTCTTAATGATTTGAGGTCTAAGTTTTCTTAATCAATTGAAATGGTCAAATGGGTGCTCAAAGAGTCTTTCATAATCTTCTAAAAGTGCATGGTTGGTTCCATAAAGGAGGATTTGTGTAATTTGAGGGCTAATTGGCTAGTAGGTTTGTGAAGGAAGTATATTACAGAAGAAGAGTTGAGTGTTTGTTTTTGAAATTTTTGAGGGGATATATAAGTGTACTCTAGATATGAAATTTAAAGGCATGAAAGTTCATAATAAAAAAATTATGGGTTTTGCAAGGTCTAGGTAGGGCTACAAGGCCTGTAAGCAAGGCTATTATGAAGAAGTAGACTTTTTGGTCATTTTCTCCAAAATGCCAAGATGGTATGAAGATGCTCAAGGGGTGATTGAATTTTAATGACCTAGGGGGAGTCATTATTAGTGTTCTCAAGGTCAGTTCAAATAGTTTTTGATGTTCTAGTGTGTTTTGTCTTTATAAGAGTAGAGTATGATAAAAAAAAAAGAGTGTAGTCATGGAGCATGCTTGAGAAGTTCAAGGTAAGAATTGGTATGTAAAATGTTAGGGGGATTTTGTATCATCTTTTAGAGGTGGTCCTTTCTTTTTGTTGGTCTTGAAATCCTTTTTAGGTCATCAAGATTAAAAGATAGGCCCTTTATCATTAATGTCAAAGGGGGAGAAAGATTAAAATGAAGTTTGATGAGGATGTTCAAATATTAAGAAGAAATTATGAGGGTGTTTTTCCATCAATAACAAAGGGGGAGATTGTTGAGCATAATCATTGATATCTTAGATTATCATTGACATCAAAGAGAGCATGTGGTACTAATGCATTAATGAAAAAGTAATTAGATGGATAACTTAGAGAGATATGGCACTTGTGCAGGTCTATAAGGACAAAGAAGAGGTTGTGAGGCATACATAAATGTCTTGACAAATTGTTGAGTTGTGGAGCTAAAGGTTCAACTCTTTACAAACAGATGGAACAGGAAGGTTGCTGAGATCCAGGAGCACTGACGTCAGCAGCAGGACAGACGTCAGTCGTGACCAGTGCAGAAGGCCACCAATGATGGCAGGGAGTTGGCCGACGTCGGCAGAACCAGACTAGTAGGGACCGACGTCGGTAGCCTATGTGTTCTAGAACTAACCGTTACGTGGACATTTCGTTAAGTGAACGAAGTGTTTGCATGTAAAGTCCAGTTAGAGTCTTTGGCTGCGAGGATAATTATCTAAATTAAGAGTCTAAGTTAGTGTTTGAGTTAGGGATATATTTATAGACCCATTGGCATGTATTGTAATTATGGTATGAGATAGAAAGGAATGCAAGTAAGTTGCTTCCATTGTAAGATCATTGAGTTGCAGGTTGTTGCAAGCTCATAGGTGATCTACATGTGAGTATGGTCTGTTGAATTGTAGGTTGCAGGTTCATGGGAGATCAACATGAAGTACTATTGAGTGCTTGGTGAACTGGCAGGGTTATTACTGACTAGTCGGAGAGGTGAACACCAATTCTATTTGTGAGTTGGTTGTTGGGACCATTTTTTGCGTAAGAGAGTGTTGTGTGAGAAGAATTACTGTACACTTGAGGTGTGGCAAACCTCTGTAAGGTGAAAGAGTGTGGCGGCTCTTTGTTGTATTCTTTTTTGTAAAGTGTTAATACAAGATAGTGTATTGTCTCTCATATTAATTGGTGAATTCTAGCTACTTGTGTTTCTGGTTATTTTTGCATATTTAATTGCTTATATTTGGTAATCATACTGTGCTCTTTCTGAGGAGCAAGATTCAACAAGAGGAATCAAAACAGGTGTGTTTGTTCTTGGACTTCCCTGACAAGTGGTATCAGAGCTTTTGGTTGGGATACTAACAGATTGGATTAGATCTGGTTAGTGTGTTTTGATTACAGGTACTCACAGGGTTTCTGTTTGAGTGGGAGTTGAGCAATGATAGAAGACAGTAAGCTACGGATGGAAAAGTTTAATGGCAAGAACTACCAATTGTGGAGGATGTAGATTGAGGATTATCTGTATCAAAAAGATTTGTACTTACCGTTGGGAGGGGTTACTTGCAAACCCTTGGATATGAAAGATGAAGAATGGGAGGTTCTTGATCAGAAGGCTCTGGGATCTATTAGATTGAGTCTTTCATCATCTGTGATTTCTAGCTTATCACAGTGTAAGACAATGGTGGAGTTGATGGAATCTTTGGCAAATTTATATGAAAAACCCTCAGCTTCTAATAAGGTATTTCTTATGAAGCATTTATTTAATTTGCAAATGTTGGAAGGTGGATCTGTTCATAACCATCTTAGTGATTTCCATAGTTTGGTAAACCAGTTAAGTTCAGTCAATATTGTATTTGATGATGAAATTAGAGCTCTCTTAATCTTGTGTTCATTACCTGAAAGTTGGGAAGGTTTGGTAATGGCAGTTTCTAATACTGTGTCTCCTTCAAAAGTCTTAAAAGTGGATGATGTTGTGAGTGTGATCTTGAATGAAGAGATACGCAGGAATAATACAGGTGAATCATCAGGAAATGCTTTGAGTGTTGAAGGCAGAGGAAGGCAAAGAGAAAAGATAGAGCATGGGAGATCAAGGTCCAAGACAGGCAAGAGATCCAAGTCTAGGTATGGCAGAATAACCTGTTGGAAGTGTGGAAAGCAAGGGCACTTAAAGAGAGATTGTAGATCAGGTACAGATTAGCATGAAGAACATGAAGAAGAAGCAGATGTTGCAGATTATGCTGCACAGGATGCTCTGGTATGTTCTTTGGATAAAGTAGAATCTTGGGTTTTAGATTCTGATGCCTCTTTTCATGCATCCCCACATAGGGAATTTTTTCATGAGTATGTCCAGGGAGATTTTGGAAGAATTTATGTAGGGGATGGTAAGCCTTGTCAGGTTGTTGGCAAAGGGAAAGTAAAGCTGAAACTGCAGACAGGTAACATATGGGTGTTAAAAGAAGTCATGCATGTCCCAGTTCTAGAGCAGAATTTGATTTCTGTTAGAAGTTTGGGTGATGAGGGTTGCACAGTAACTCTCACAGTGGACTCTTGGAAGGTTACCAAGGGTACACTTGTTATAGCTAGAGGTAAGAAAGTAGGTACGCTTTATCTATCTACTTGTACTACTGATTCTCTTTCTAGGTTTTCTACTTCAGCTGTAGATTCAGAGATGTGGCTTGATAGGCTTGGTCACATAGATAAGAAGGAGATGCTTGTTCTTGAGTCAAAGGATATGCTTTCGGATTTGGAAGGTATGGATCGTGGTTTCTATATGCAAAAGAAGAAGGTAACATTTCTTGAGGAATCCGGTGTTAGTGACAAGAATAGAAAAGCCTTGGTTTTCAAGGAGAAGATGACGGACAGAGTTCAGCACAAGATGCAGAAGAATTCTGAGCAGAGCAAGGGTGATTTGGACAAGGATTTGATCCAAAAAGAGCTCATGAGAAAAAGTTAGGTCTCATAAGAAAAACACAGAGACCGACGTCGGCAGGAAAATTGGCGTCGGCGTCCAGACAGGGACCGACATCGGCTATGTGCAGATCGATGTCGATGACTCAGGGCAGATATCGACCGGCATCGGCCAGGGGAAACTGATGTTGGCAAGGTGGCAGTTGTAAGAAACTGACTTCGATCGTCTGTAGACTAAGATGTGACTGGCATCAGTTACTGAGACGAATTTTGGGTGGACAACAAGCTGTCATGGAGTCTCAAGCACCCATATGGAGGACTGAAGGTGTAAGTAAGTTCTTAAATTCATCATTTCCCTTCTTTACACTACTTGTTGCTCACTTATGGCATAGGACCAGGAAGTTATTGAAGAAGCAAAATAGGTAGATCCAGGAAACAGTGGGAGCTTGGCATGGATGAGGATGTGATTCCTTGGAAGAGAACCAAACAGGTGTTTTGGGTAGAGTGGCCAGCTAGAAGTAAGCACTGAGAGACGAATGGATGTTCAGGATGAAGAAGAGTGGAAATGGATACATGAGATGGAATATCAGGGTATATGGTCTTGTATTAGCTACAAGGTAATGGAGGTTTGATCATTGTGTTTCTCTTTACCAGGTTGGATAGTATTAGCTACACTATCATATTTCTGTATGAGGTGCTTGTTGCAGGGTTACATATACAGGTATTGTTGAACTAAAGGTAAAGCTAGTTCAGGTGTTTGTCATGGAGAATCTAGGAGCAACAATATTCTTTAGCATGAGTGTGTTCTAGAGACATGGGAGGTCACATGTTGACTTTGTTTCAGGATGATTGTGTGAAACCGGTTAGCACACCGATGGTTGGACAGTTCTATGAACAGGTGTCTTGATTCACATAATGAGGTTGAGTGCATGGTATGTACTAAACCTGAGTTTTCCCAAGTAGTGGGAGTTGTCACAAGTTGGAGCCAATCTAGGAGAGAACCATTGGAGGACAGTTTGGTGGATTCTTACAGGGACTAGCAGTAGGTGCACATGCTATGCAAGTTCAGGTTATTTTCTACATGGTTTGTAGATGTGGATGTGGCAGGTGATTTGGATGATAGGTTTTGCACTACAAGTTTGTGGTGGTTAGTATTCAAGAGTGATCTTGAGGAGGGATACAAAGCCAAGGGAACAAACTAGACTGAGTACAGGTACATGTACAGGTTGCAGCTGTTTATCTCCAAGTGGGAGATTGTTGAGTTGTGGAGCTAAAAGCTTTAACTCTTTGCAAACAAATGGAACAGGAAGGTTGCTGAGATCCAGGAGCACTGGCGTTGGTAGCAGGACCGATGTCGGTCATGACCAGTGCAGAAGGCCACTGGCGACGGCAGGGAGTCGGCCGACGTCGGCAGAACCAGACTAGCAGGGACCGACGTCGGTAGCTTGTGTGTTCCAGAACTGCCCGTTACACGGACAGTTAGTTAAGTGAACAAAGTGTTTGCATGTAAAGGCCAGTTAGAGTCTTTGGATGCGAGGATAATTGTCTAAATTAAGAGTCTAAGTTAGTGTTTGAGTTAGGGATCTATTTATAGACCCATTGGCATGTATTGTAATTATGGTATGAGATAGAAAGGAATGCAAGTAAGTTGCTTCCATTGTAAGATCATTGAGTTGTAGGTTGTTGCAAGCTCATAGGTGATCTACATGTGAGTATGGTCTATTGAATTGTAGGTTGCAGGTTCATGGGAGATCAACTTGAAGTACTATTGAGTGCTTGGTGAACTGGCAGGGTTATTACTGACTAGTTGGAGAGGTGAACACCAATTTTGTTTGTGAGTTGGTTGTTGGGACCGTTTTTTACGTAGGAAAGTGTTGTGTGAGAAGAATTACTGTACACTTGAGGTGTGGCAAACCTTTGTAAGGTGAAAGAGTGTGGCGGCTCTTTGTTGTATTCTTTTCTGTAAAGTGTTAATACAAGATAGTGTATTGTCTCTCATATTCTGTGCTATTGGTGAATTCTAGCTACTTGTGTTTCTGGTTATTTCTGCATATTTAATTGCTTATATTTGGTAATCATACTATGCTCTTTCTGAGGAGCAAGATTCAACAAGAGGAATTAGAATAGGTGTGTTTGTTCTTGGACTTCCCTAACACAAATATCTAGTTTATTTTATGAGCATTTGGAATAAGCAAAATGCATATTATAGCTTAAGATAAGCTAGATCGTCACTACACATCATTTAGATATGTATGCTTTAGTAAATTTGTACATTTAATTTAGGTATGAATAATGTCAATAATGGTCAAAATTTTACATATAGATGTTGTTTATAGTGCCAAGAAGCTACCTTGAAAATTTGGAGTCTTGAAGTGATTTATAGCTCAAGTTATAAAGCTTCAAATTTGCTCTAGCAGACTGTGATGGGCTAGAGACCATCAAGTTTAATCACATTGAATTCTAAGGTCATTGGTCTAGAAGATCCAATAGTGAGAACTTGATCATACATATTGAGATCAATAGTGTATATGAAATCAACATGTCAAAGGTTGCACATGTTGGTGACAAGTGGCACAAGCTCACTAATCTAATAGAATATCAATGATAAATAGTAGTTTATAATTATAAAGATAAATGGTGTGGGATGAGTAAAAGAGTCAACAAAGCATGAAAGACTAACAAATGGCATAAGCACATGGACTGACAATAAAGTGTTTAGAAGTCACGTGAGGGTGCCAAGTGTTATAATCACATGAGTTCTAATCAAGATCTAACAATGAGCATTTCAAGATAAAGACCTAGATAATGTAAGGAGATTGACGATGAATATTTAATTAATATTACAAGGGCACATGATATTAGGTCAACATTTTTGAAGTTTAATAGTTGTTCAGTGACCATTGGAATTCTGATATTTGAATTTGAGAGGGAAGACTAATCTATAGTTTTTGTACTATAACTTTTAATATATGTAGAATTTGACCATGGTGTAAAAATAAAAGTTGTATAGGACTTTAAGTTGAGTCTAAAAATATTTATTTAAATTTTTCAATGTTTGTATAATAAAATTTATTTAACTACAAAGTTGACTATGTATGTGTTCATGCTCTACAAGTAATACAAGAAGGGTAATTGAGTTGTTCTTGATGGTATTTCGATGTTTTAAGATGAACTAAGTGTTGGAACATGTTGTAAAATTCATGAGGACTATTTTTTTGGATTATGTAGGTCTAACTAATCCATTTTTTTAATGATTAAAGGCTTAGAAGTTGAATGTGTGTTCATTCTTGGTGACCATATGTATAAAATGATGTTTGGGCTAATTGTGCTATAGCAGAATGGTGTTGTGATGGATTTTGTCACTTAAGGTGGACCTATAGATCATGTGACATGTTTCTATGTATTATTAAAGTGTTCTTATGTTCTAATTTTTCTATAAAAAGTTTCAAAGAGGTGAATGGGTCTCTATAGGACCTAAAAGGACACTTGAGCCTATTTGAAGAAGGTACTGCTTAAAGGTGACCCATGTAGATGCCCTAAGAGTGAATGCATGTGTTGTAGCCGATAATGAAGGTTATGGACATTATATTCATGAAGAATCTATAAAATGTGAAACCAAATATGATGGTTTATAGACTTGTGGAATATGTGTTAAGAGATTAGTAGAGACGTGTGATTAGAGCATGTGTTGAGAGTGCAGAAGATAAAGAAAAGAGGCAAGTCAGAGTGAGGATTATGTGTATGACCTTTTGGTCATGTCTTTATTATGATTAAATAGTTTATATAGGTTTATGGCTGAGGATGAGTGAATAATCTTAGTGTGATCCAAAAGGGAGCTTTGAATGCATTGCTTGTGTGAGAAAGTATGAAGGGTGAAAGAGAGGTGTTATACATTATGTATCCATTAGATTGAAGTTCAATCAAAGTTATAGATCTATTGATTTCATAGGCATTGTGTGGGTTATCAACATCTAGAGAAAGTGGGTGCTTCTTATTAAGTGGGTACTTCACTAAAAGGGTCTCTTGTTTGTGATCATCTTATAATACAAGTAGTCCATGTGTTTTTAGGATTGAGAGTGGGTTTTATTCCACATGAGGGATTCCCATAGGAATCATGTGTTATGTGTTTGATCTTGTGTATGCTTTAAATGTATGAGTTATCTTATTTATGTTGCTTGATCAAGTTGATATATGCTATTTGATTAAGAGTTTAAAAAGATCTAAATTTAAGATTGAAATATCTAACGTCATTAATTCACCCCCCCTCTTAGTGATTGTACCTCCATCACATACTTCCCACAACCTCAAATATTAATGCAACCTCTAAGGCTTTGTGTGGTTCTATAAATGTATTCATGGAAAGAACACATATAAAAGGTGCTAATAGTCCCTTGAATAACCATTGGGAATGTTACACTAGGTGGATCTCATATGAGAACTTAGAGATTAATGTCTTAAACCTTGTGTCGTAGTCATAAACACTCTCCATCAAAACTTTCTTGATTTCTTTCAATTCAATAATTATTTATTATTCAAACTTTTGTATATCAAAGTCCCTCAAAAATTCAAACTAGTGTTATTCATTATCTACAATATCTTGATTTGGATCAATATTTTGATATCAAGTGTTGGTGAGATCCTATAACAAAGTTGTAAATTGACCTGCCTTATGCTCCATTGATATGATACCTTTGGTGTGCCAAATGAGTTCATATTTGTGAACATGTTCTATAGCATCCTCTACACCATAGTATGTAGGTAGGCCCAAATATATCTCATTTTATTTTTATTTTTTGGATTCAGGATATGTGTGACCAATGATTTTACAATCGATGCTTGAGTAACCATTGTCTTTGAGCTCTAGGATAACTTGTTGTTGGTCTGATTTATTCTTGTTGGATGTATGGTACCATTAGTTATTATGTTAGGTTACATTGTAGTAGGAGTACTTTGGGGATAATCCTATAAAAAAAATTGTAGTCATTTTTGTGTTAGTAATTGTTGTGCCACCTTACACAATGCTACATATTTGAAGAGGAGTGTTACCTCATGTTTTTGTCATGCCACACATTATTTAGGTCTAAAGTGGCATTGATTGTACTATGATCATTTCTAATGGCTTATATGGAACTAGTTGCTTTAGAACACTATTTTTGGCCTCTTCCCCAATAAATTATCCTATTAATGGTAAATTAACACTACTCTAATTATATTCCTTCGTAAGTGAACAAGACACATGAGCATGCACTTTAACTAGATTTAATGTGGGAATTTTATTAATTTGGTCCTCTATATTTATTGATTCCTAAATAACTTTAATATCTCCATATAGACTATTTTTAGCTCATTGGTGCTTGCTTCATCCTCAGTGGAGTACAATTCATATGCACAAGAGTCTTCCTCATGATTTCCTCATTATGCACGGGTCCTCATGACATCTCTTGAATCAATGTTTACACTCTATTTAGGGTCCTTTATTTAAATTTCATTTTGTTCATTCTCATTATAATTTAACCTTATGATTTATTGCTCATTTAGTTATTTTATGCCAAATGTTACTTCTCTCATATTTTTATGTGAACCATGCCTCTTCATTTATACCCTCCACACATCTCATATGAACAGAAGCTTAGCCAACCATCAACATTTTTTATATGCTTAAGTCTACCATATGCTTTTTAATCTCAATTTTTATTCATGAGATATACAAGCCTTTAGGTTTATATGAGAATTGGTACTCTACCTCCTTAGGGTAAGAATAGATAAAAATTGTGAAATCTAAGATGTAATTGTTCATATTTATCCACCACTAAACATACATTGCTCGAGTCTATATGATATCCAAATTGTGTAACTAATATACACACTACTCCATACAAGGGTATATATATATATATATATATATGTATATATATATATATATATATATATATGTATATATATATATATATATATATATATATATATATATATATATATGTATGTATATATATATATACATATACATATATATATATATATATATATATATATATATATATATATACATATATATATATATATATACATATATATATACATACATATATATACATATATATACACATACATATACATATACATATATATACATATACATATATATGTATATATATATGTATATACATATATATATATATGTATATATATATATATATATATATATGTATGTATGTATGTATATATATGTATATATATATATATATATATATATATACATATATATATATATATATACATATATATATACATACATATATATACATATATATACACATACATATACATATACATATATATACATATACATATATATGTATATATATATGTATATACATATATATATATATGTATATATATATATATATATATATATATATATATGTATGTATGTATGTATATATATGTATGTATATATATATATATGTATGTGTGTGTGTGTGTGTATATATACATACATATATATGTGTGTGTGTGTGTGTGTGTGTGTGTGTGTGTATATATATATATATATATATATATATATATATATATATATATATATATGTAATTTTGTCTCTTGTTGATAGTATAGGCATCAAGCTATGCGTACAAGTTTACTGGAGATTCTCAAAATAATACCTCATATAGTGGGTCATGAAAATTGTCCTCTACCCAATTAGAAGGATTATGAACACCACAAGTTAGATATGTAATGAAAATTTTAATTCTAATTTATCTAACCAAAACTCAATATTTTTCCAATGATATTCTAAAAATCATCTTTGCTCAACATTGTTTCAACAAGTTTGACTGGGTCCCAATAGTAGAACCTAAATGTTGGGATATTTTCACATGTGTGCTCAAACTTTATTCACCACAAGTGTACAACCTAACACTATGTCTATCTTCATTGGTATATCATGCAAGGGATCCTTGTGCACTCATTTGAGATGCAAATAGAGAGATTATGGGTCATAGCTAGGTTGGTTGAGGATGAAGAGATTCATCTTGCATGTGGAATTACTTAGTATTTATGAATATTTAAAAACATTAGAAATCATAAACTATGACCATTATAGAAAAAAATTATAGAGACAATATTAATATAACATCATGATAATGACTTATATTCATATGTAAAAAGTTGATAGTTGAAAATTATGGCAAGATAATGCATCACTATAATGATACTCTCCTATTTTATTATCTATCTAGTAAGACAAGGTGGGAATTTATAATTTTCAATAACTAATCTTTTACTTACATTCATTAATTAAAAATCCTAAAGAAGAACTCAATCTTATCATTAATAATATCCCTAACTAGCATTATATTAAATGTCCTTAACAAGGTTGGCTTCTATATTTGTGCCATGAAGTGTTATATTTTATCTAAGTGGTTTTATCTAAGACCATTATCTACAGACCCACTCGAGCTAGTTTGATTATTTTCTCATCCTTTTATGTTCCATAATATTAATAACCTTTTCCCTAATCCTTGTGCTTCACATTCCTTTCTAACCAATGTGCCTTTATTTGCACTCTTAAAAACTTGGTTAATTCCTATTGATCACTTATAAGTATTTTGGTACATCTACACCACCTCATCCTTGTGTGTTGTCTTTATCATCTTGTTTTTGTTGTAATGTGCATGTCAAAACTTAGCTAAACTTGGGGGGGAATATATTTTAAAAGATACTCATGTATATTTTGGAGCACATCTTGCAGCTTTAATCACTAAAGATGCAATCCAGTGCATTAGGGGGGAAATGGATGATATTGATTTATAAGAAGAGAAAACATATGTTAAAGTCTTAATTTAATGGTTGTTCCCAATGAGTGCTTCCAGATTGCATTAGACTCTAGTAATTGATCTTTTCTAAATGAACTATGAATATTGTATGTTTGGTTATATTTCATTTTTCTCATTATTTTTATTAATTCAGGGTGGATTATAATTCTCAATATTTTTGGATCTTTAATATTTAGTTTTTTACTTTTTTTGTATGATTATGATAGTGGAAAATTTGGTTATGAATTTTGAGAAAATTTTTCATAAATTTTTAAACTACCAAATGTTATTTAGAAAAAAATATTGGATTAGAAAATGATAAAAGAATTGTTAAGAAAATTAGTATTCACATTATAATTGTTAGTAAATTAATGGCATGATAATATTAATGTCCGCATGAATTATGAATAAACTCATGTAAATATCTCTTAGAGAGAATCTTTAAGAAGAATTTAAATGATGTAGAGAATTGAGGATCAAAGTTGACTCATTAAATATAGGAGTTCTTTAATCTATATATTTTAATTCCCATAATAAATAAATTCATTTCCTGTTATTATCCTATATTTTATGTTTAGATCAATCATAAAATAAATTCATTGACTTTCATTGACTTTACATTCTTCTTACAATCCACATGCAACCTAAAATTGACAATTTTTCACTTCTTTATGAGGTACCAATCACGCTATTGATAGTATTTTTTTTAGCATTTATTTAGTTTGATCAAAATGTAGCTTTTAGTTTATATTTGTATTTTACTATAGCGTTAAGTCAAGAGGTCATAGCTTATGCTATTTTTTAGAAAATCAAAATTTTAGTCTATAGTATGAAAACAATGTTTATACATTATTTAGTTGTTTATGTTAATCTAGTTAATAGATATAGTTTATTTTATTGTTATTAAATAAGTTAAAAAGTTATTTTATTGTTAAACTATTTGTAATTGGATGTATTATAACTTGTATATGTTGTACAGATTGTGGGGGTCATATTAGATAAATTGAGTCATATTAAATTTTTTGAAGTCAAATATATTTATACATATCAAGTTTGAACTCAATTACTATTAATTGACAATGATTTGTGAGAACTTATTGATGGTAAAATACCAAAACCAATTGATGTAGATGAAGCCACCAAATAAGAAAGAAAATATCAAAAAGTGATAGAAACTATTGGCCTAGGGTTATCTAATACCTATCTGCATCATATAAACCTATCAAAAAGTTCAAATTTTATCAGGAATACAATGAACAAACCATTTGGATCTTCAACAAGAAGCACAATAGTAACCCAAAAACAAAAGTTATTTGGACTCAAGATGGAGGAATTTGACAAAATGGTGTAACACATAAGTAAGTTTCACTCCATTTTAAATCAGTTAGTAGGGATAAAATTATTTGTGCATGATGATGATGTAAAAGTTGTATTATTGAAAAAAAATTATTCAGCTATTCCAACATGTTTTTTACACTAAGCAAAACATATCCTAACCTATAATATCTAAGTTATTAATTGATAAATGAAGATAAAAAGAATATTGATCTAAAAGAAAGTGTAATGTATCTAAAAATAAATAGAATAAAGAATATGTTAAAAGAAGATCTAAATCTTATTTCAAGAAAGGATCAAATTTCAAGGATTTAAAGACATGATTTATCTACTACTATTATAAACAATTTGGGCATATGATTGTAAACAATAAATTAAGAGCTCAAAACTTGATTGATGGAAAACTACAATAGAATGCCATGGTTATTGATGAATAAAAAGAGAATGATGAGGATATTGTCCATATAAACATTTTTAGTTATGAAGAGTATGTATTTTAAATGAATAAGTAATGGAGGATGGAAGAATTTTAATAACTCTTGTTAGCTAATAATGGTGGTGACAATTATTCTATAGTGGCATGTGTTTATTTTTTAGTTCTTTTTTGTGTGAAAATAAGTGGTACATTTTATATTTGAACACAAATGTTGTACTTCATAAAAACATAGTGTTTTTATATACATGAGTGAAAGTTAAATAGAAGATAATTATTTTTAGTACTTTTGACACTAATTAGGTTAATGAGTTCCCATTAACAAATGGTTGATGAGAGGTATATAGTTCCTATTCATAATTTCCACTCTGCTTCAGTAGATGTGTTCCTAATAGTGAATGGTTTATGAGAGGTAAGAGATTAGTTATTCCTTCTTTACCTTTGGATTGTCCTATAAAACTAAATTATGATGTAATTACTAAGTGTAGAATGTTAGTGAAATTAATACTCACATTATGATTATTAGTGAGTTATTGGGTTAATAATATTAATGTGTGCTTGAGTTGTTAATAAACTCATGTAGACATATCTTAGAGAGAGTATTTAGTGAGAAGTTGAGTGATTTAGGGGATTGAGGATCAAGGTTAACTCCTTGAATATAGGAGTTACTTAATCTACATATTTTACTCTTGATATTATATAAATTCATTCAATTTTGTTATCCTATATTTTATGTTTTTTCAATCATCTTTAATAAGGGTGTTTCAACAGTAATTTTTTGAATTTGGTTCACTTTTTTGCTTTGTTTGATCCAAAAAATATGAATTTTTAGGAGATATAAACTAATTAAGTACATATTGGATTTGGTATATGATGTCAATATCCAATGGATAATGATGTATCCTTCCTCATTCATTCAATAGGTAGATCAAATTGAAGATGCAACATCCCATTTTTAGTCAAACCAATATAACCCATCATCAAAATTATCTTCATAAACATTTGTATAAGTGAAATCACACGTTGAACCATCAACCATGTTTTCACTTATAGGGAATTCATTTTTAATTTTATAGTGTTTCAAATTATTCACAGGGAACTAAATATTCGAGATCATGATGTTTTCTATGAACATTTATATTTAGCTCTTTCATTTTGATGGGTAGTGGCCATGCCTAATAATATTTTTCAAAAGTCATATTTATGACATGTATTTGCATTAAATTCAATAAGCATTTGTCTCAAAAATATAAACCAAGTTCATCATCAAGTGTTGTAGAATATATGATTATATACACTTATTCAATTTCATATACTCAAAAAACACCAAAAGATCAATAATTGGTAGGAAATTTAGGTTTTGTAGATATGCATTAATGAGCCTTTAAGCAACCCTATCATACTACTAATTACCACAGATCAAGGTAGGATATTGTCTTAGTTCACATTTATTGTTGATTTTGATTGGTGATTCACCCTTTGGGTGGTAGGGGGTACCTTATTTTAAATGATCACTACCTCTTTCTTTGCATCCATAGATGTAGATAAAGTTGGAGAAACTGAACGTAACCATGGCCCTAAAGTAGGTGAGGAAATACATCATAAAAGTCTTTCATGAGGTAATGTTGTTGATTTTAATTCTCCTTTACCTGATGTTGTTTTGGATATCCCTAAATTTGATAAACCCTACTATTTTTTTAAATTTTTTTTACTTTGATTGCTTATTTTTTGGGTCGAGTCTCCCCTAAGAGCCTTCTAAAACAATGGGTCCACAACCATTAGTAAGGCCATGGTGTGAATTTGAAGGATCCAGAACCTTATCAAGGGATTTTTTCATTTTGTTTCTCCAACCCAAAACACTAAAAATCCATTGTTAACCATGGGCCTTGGTTTATTTTCAACCCTATAGTTGTATTTTCTCACTAAACTCAATATTTTCAAGTCTTAGAGCAAGAAAAGCTAAAAATACTCATTTGGGTTGAGTTTCCTAGATTTTCTCTCCCATTACAGGGTTTTATTAACCATCTCATAAAACCCATAGGGTGGTTCATATGCCATGAGTAGACCAAGTTCTTTATGGCTCATCCCCAAAAGAGGGTTTGTGTTAAAGTGTACTTATCCCAAGACTTGAAAGACTCTATTGATATACAAATTGTAATTAATAGATTTTATTAGCATGTTTTATATATCAATCTCCTAAATACTTGTTTTTAGTACTATTCCTTGGATAATATGATTTAGGAATGCCCTTTGATGGTGCATGCACCCCCTATTTCTCAAAAAAAGGATGGATCTAAATCCAAACCTTGAAATGGAAATAATGATGGTTATACCATAGTCACCAACAAAAAACAATAATTCTTCAAAAGGTGGTGGTAGGCCACAAGCTTCTTCATATAGACCTATTGGGAATAACCATGCCTTGATTTCTACTAGAAAAATGGCTATGACTAATAAAGTTTCACCTCCACTTATGTGTATTCCATAAGTAGTGGCTTATATAGTTGAGGCACCACCCTTAGCTCCACCATCACAACCCTCTCCTAGGGTGACTAATTTAGAGGAAGAATAGACTTTGGTCACCTTAGACCACACATTAATGTTCTATCACTCTTGAAGTCCCTCTCCATCTCCTAAGATGGAGGAATATATGGCCAACAGACTTATGTTTAATTGGTTTACTGTGCTTGAAGATATCACATAAGAGAATGGCATACACCTTAAAGCTGTCAACGATTTTTTACTCTAGGAGTGTTCTGGGTCTTATTAATCCTTCATGTAAGTATGTAGTCAATAATAGTTGTCATCTTTTTATCAGTATGAAAATTATCTTCTTGTAAGAGTTTAAGATTTATGTCTTTTTACTATAGAATACAAAATGAATAATTTATCTTGGGGCCATAATTTAGGCTATTGGGCATGAATCTAGGCATGGTAGGGTTGTCACTTTTTTGGCTTTATATCTTTATTAAAATATAATTTCCTAGGGTTTAGACCCCACCCACTGGGTGCTTTAGACCCTTTTTTACTTTAATAATTACATCATTAGGCTAGTTAACTTATATGCCTTTAATGATGCTATAGAATATGCATGTCTATGGAGACAACTAGCTGACTCACTTCCTGATGCACATTGGATCCTTTGTGGTGATTTCAACATGGTGAAATTGGCTATGGATAAATAAAGATGCCTTCCAATGTGGTGGCATGTTGGTGACTATAAAGCCTAGTTCTATATACACAACAAACTTATGGTGTTTGATTCCAATCACCACCAGATGAAAAACTTAGCCACCCCTTAGTTCACTTGGTCTAATTTTTTATAGGGAGAAGATAGGGTGCTTCAGCAACTTAACCAAACTTTGCTAGTTGAACAATATATTTTTTATTTACCCTAATACATGACAGGATAGTGTCAACCATCCTCAATACTTTATTATCAAATCATCACCCTATATATTTTAATACTTATTATACCATGCCTCAAATGAAGACTATCTCCACTCCATTTTTTCTCAATACTACTCACCATAAACATGAAAAATTAGTGGGAAATATTATCATAATTTGGAATGTAGTTCCCCAACCATGGGGGGACACTGTCTAGATCTAATGGTGGTTAGATGTTCTTTCTCACACCTCCACCTTTATTTTGATATATGGTAAAAAAATTTCCTCTTTTTGATGACATCTGCATAATTCTACAAACCATGAATATCTATAATTTCATAGGAGTTAGAGCTATTTCCTTTCAATTTTCAACTTCAAACTCAAGTAACCCATTGGTGACACAAGATTCAAGTAGAGGAGGCTCACAAGTAAAGAGGAGCTCAATTGAGAGCTCATATGCATTGATTGAAAATAGGAGATAAAGTCTCTAAGGACTTATTTTCCCTTCTCCCTTCTAGGAGAGTTGTTGATAGAATTAAAGATATCAAGGAAGGAAATGCTCGGCTTGCCAAACTTCCTAAAATTTTGAAAGATTTTGTTATCATTGCCATTTTGTTTTTTTATCATAAGTTTCTTCTCCAAAATGGGAGGTGACTCTCCATCAATTCATTTAGGTGGTACCCTGTAAGGTTTCTAGTTCCCTTATGATCATCTATGATAGGCCCTTATTTGTCAGGGATCTCTATGAGGCTGTTAAGAAAATGTTAGTTGATAAAGATATAAGAATTTATGGTTTCTTATGTGAGTTATACCAGACCCTTTGGGATACTACTGGCCCTGATCTTCATAAGGTATATTCTAAAGTTATTTTAACTAACTCTTTGGGACTCATTATAAATTAGGGTAATATTAAGTTTATTCCCAAGGTTGGTGATCCTAAAATTATCACCAATTAGAGACTTATTACTTTGATTAATGTCTCCTACTAGATTATTGCTAAGGCTTTAGCCTTTAGGGTCAAACATATCCTTCCTTTAATTGTTAAGAGTGAATAAACTAGATTTATTTAGCATAGATTCATTCTAGATAATGTCATTATTATTTAAGAAGGTATGGAATGGGCTTAGATCTCTAATAAAAAAATAACTATTTGTCAAGATAGATTTTGAGAAGGCCTATGATCATATTGAGTGGCCCTTTTATCTATCCATGTTACAGGCCCTTGGTTTTGGCCCCAAATTTGTTCAAATGGTTAATATGTTATTTCAAGATGTTAGGGTATGTATTAAAATCAATGACACCCAATCTTCATAGTTTGAAATTCATCATTTTATCCAATAAGGATGTCCTTTATCCCCTTCATTATATGTGTTAGAAGTAGAAGGCCTTAGCTACCTATTATTGAACTACAATACTAGGGGTTTGGTGAAAGGCATTTCCCTCCCTCAGTCTGATAGACAACTATTGAATGGCCATTTCATGGATGACTCTTTTTTCACTCTAAGAGAAATAAGAATTAGTTAAGAATTATATGGAATCTCTCCATATTTTATGTTTAGCTTTAGGCTCATCTATTGAATGGATAAAGACTTAATTCTACTGCCAGTCTCTATGTCCCAAACCTCCTTAGATGGAGGGATATCAATGGTAATGGATTCTTCTAAGGGTTCAGTTTAAGTTTCTTAGCCCCCCTTTTGACTTTTGGGATTTTCCATCTGAGTTATGGGATTATGTGGTGCAAAGGGTTAACAAAAAAATATTTCTGGATCACAAAGCCTTTATCTCTAACTGACAAATTTTAGATTTATTCTAAAGTTTTGGCAGCTACTCATGTTTATTATTCTTCCTATTCAACCATTTTAATTATTGTTTACAACAAACTATAAAAAACCCTAAGATATTTTCTATGGGATAATTTTGAGGGTTGTAAGGGATCTCAAAGAGTTTCTTGGAGCATATGTTACTGACCCAAGGAAGTTTGTGGTCTAGGTCTCTTAGACATTAAAATTCAAGGCCTTGCTCTTGGTGTCAAATGGATTGTTAGAGGTCTTGCTGGGGATGAAATCGGAAAGATTATCATCATTGCATTTATCAAGGGATTCTATATGGTAGAAAGACTTTAAAAGGTTTGGTACTTCACTCCCTTCTTATTACCCTAGTGAAAATTAAAATCAAGGGTACCTTTGTTGTTCAAATCATATGTAAATCATAGGAGAAGATTAAGCCTCATCTTACTTTGATAGGCAAGGGTTTTAGGAATGACCTCTTTATTAATTCCCAGTCTCTCTAGTGGTTACCTTGCTTAAATTTTCACAATGTTCCCTTTTCCTCAGTCCCTTAGGTTAAAGGGTTAATAATTTTCATAAAAGGTGTGAAGTTTATAGGTGATCTCTTTTGCAAGGATAATCGAACTTGGCACACTTGGAAGCAAATTAAAAAAAAAATCATTTAAATAACTCAAATAAAAAGACTATAGTAGAAAGTCAAGGTTCCATCCCTGATGAATATTTGGATAAAATAGGGGTCAACTCCCTTTTTCCTTGGTGTAATTATTGGCATTGACCAATAAACACCCCATTTTCTCAATATTCTCCTTGACTAGGTTATAATTTGCTAGCCTCTTAGCATATTCTAGATGAAATTCTCAACCTTAGATGGAATCTCTATTTTAGACATGGGGTTTGGACCAAATACTTTATCACTGTGTGAACTTATATCATGGAGGCTATAAAATCTCATTTTTTATGGTGTCTCCTTTATTAGGGCTTGCTTATGGGTGACCAGCTCAAGCATCTAGGATTCTCAAACCCCATATGCCCAGTTTGTTTATAACTAAAGAATTTTAATCACCTTTTTTGGTTTTGATCTCACACATAATCTACATGGCATTGGATTTACTCCCTCTTTCATCCCTTCCAACCTAAATTCTTTATGTGTAAAATAAATCTCTTAGGGGCTTAGCTTTGTTTCCTATAAAATATCAAATTTTGGTAGATCTTTCAAGTTAATATTTTATTTCAAATATGGAAAACTAGAAATTATGCTTGCTTTAATCATCAAGAGATAGAACATAGGTTTTTTTTACTAAAAATTTACTATTCTATCTAAGGTTACTCTTTAGATTCAAAGCCAAACTATTAAAGTCTACCTAGATTTTAACCACCTCTATCATTCACTTGATAATTTGGGCAATGACCCATGTGAAGTTAGATATAAACCTCTTGAGCCTCCATGGTATCCTATGACTCCCTAAAGATGAGGGCATGGACCACATCAACAATGTTTCATAACCAAACATGAGTCATTATCCACATCAATCAACACCTCATTGGTCTTCCCCATGACATGATGGTTTGAATGGATCTTCTAGATCTAGAAGCGATGGTAGGGGATGGGGCTCTCCTCCCATAAATCATGATGGTGACATTTTAGGTTGGGGTCCTCTCCCCTAATTAAAATTTTCATAACTGTATTTGTAAATCTCTGCTAAAAGACACCAAGATGAGGATTTAAAAGCTTAACAAATTGATGGTGGGATCTCTATGGATGAGGATCCTCTTATTCTAAAAATGTGGGGTGATAAGCCTTAGGACCCACCATCTCCATCACATACCTCAATTTCCATGTTTTTTGTGGTTGTTTAAAAGTCCTCTTTATTGCTTTCTATTCCATGCTCTTTATGCTTAGCTATTAAATTATTGATGTGATTTTTTTTTGTGTGTGTTTATTTTTAAACCACCTTTTAGACATTTCTTAAGGTGTTTTCACCCTTAATGTGGTTTTACTCATGGGGTGTGACTTCTCCACCCATTTCTTGTATGATTATCATTATACCATATCCTTGTTTGATTAATATATAGATACACTCTTCAATCAAAATAATTTTATATACTCAAAGATAGTATTCATAGTTATGACAAATATGATGTTAAATATCTGAATTTATTCATCTTGTTCCCTTAAAATATTTGTAAAATAATGTGTAATAAAGTGGCAGACAATATAATCCCCAAATTGACTCTCAAATAACTTCCTAAATTTATTCAATAGTTAATAATTTTATCATTTAACTCTCCTCTTCAATTTCATAGTCATTTTATACTCTGATAAATTATCTAAGATGATATTCTATAAAACCAAAATGATGACCTTAGAATTTAGTTAGTGTTTTTCTAATTTATTAGGGGAAAGGCATATAAAAATCTTGAATAGAACTAAAACTGATTGGTCTATATATTAGAGTACACAATGTAGGGTATGGGGGAGTCATATTTTGTCTACGATTTGAATTTAATAGGTTGCCAAGTTATGGATCCAAAATGCATGCAACCATTATTATCATATGTACTAAATGAATCAGGTTGGTATAAAAAATGTGAACATATAGTGCCACTATCTACACTAGACAAACTATTATGATCTAAATATTTGTTTTCCTCAAAATTTCTGTAAATATCCATTTTAACTTAATTCACATTAGTTAGAGCATAATAATTACCTAAAATTCTAAAGTGAACAAAATCCATTGAAATATTTGTCAAATTTTAAACCATAATTGGGTAAATTATCAATTTCAATAATTTAATTTTTGGGTGCAAAAAATCTACCTTTTCACAATCTTAGTACATCATAATGAATCCATACCAAATCTAAAGAACAAACCACAAAAAATAGTTACTAGGAAAATAAAAATACCTTGTTATCAGGATCTTTAATCCAAAAAAAGCGTAATTCCTTTTTCCAAATTTTCAAAATGGCATATTAATAACACACTTAGAAGGGAAAATCAAACTGTACAAAAGATATCAAATTTGAATACAATTAAATCAACAAGTACCATTTCATTAAAGTAATTTACAACATATTGGTCTCAAAATAATTGGATTTTCCACTTTAATGATGAATGTAATATTAAATTTTTTATGACATAATAAGTTTGATCACATGTACATATTTTAATAGTTCACAAGCAACATTGCTACAAAAATAAATTATAATAATACACTCCTTGGTAATAGTAAGATGTCTTAACTAAGGAGTCAACTACCACTCTGTTATGTCTATTTTCTACACCTAGATAATTTTTTTGAATCTATACTTGCTGCCATAGAGATGACCCTATCATGAAACCTAAAACTGTGTCAGGGACCCTATTGATTGATAGTATTATAGATGCATATTTGATTATGAAATAATAATTATTGATTGATGAAATTTTATTTATGTTTATAAGTGGTTTCAAAAATCATGGTAGACTAATGAATAAAATATGCATATATAGTTATAGGTGTGATCAGTTGTTTTGATATTCAGATTTAGTTCGTTTGTGACAATTTTAGTCGATACATAGATTTTCAATTTTTCAATCATTTTAGTTGATTTGTGATGTTGTTTTGATCTTCATAAGTTGATTTGATTCATGATTCAAGATAATAATGGTGATATGATATTTCAAAAAATATTGCAATCAAATTTTATACATTCAAAAGCTATTATGAAAGTCTACATTTGATGAATCGCTTAGTTTCATTCACTACTAATGAGATGATGGATATTTGAAATACCAATATGCTTTGGCTGGTTTAGTGATGTTAATATTCTAATTTATACAACTGGAAATCTTATTACTTTATTCTATAACTTATACATGGTTCAATTCATGGAAACCTAATTGACATACTAAGTTTTAGTTGTTTCAAGATTTGAGTAAATAGTCAAATTTGATGATCAGAATTCTCAGACCATGTATATCATTCTTTGTATCTTTAATATTTATGTTTAATAAAATGATTAGTGGATGAGATAAGTAAATAGCATATAATTCATTTTGAAAAACATTACAAACTTCTTCAAAGAAATACCTTCACTTGAATTGAGATCTCTAGAAATGAGTTAAAAGGGGCTTTTTATTTTATCACATAGTTTGCTTTGGAAGATTAAAGGGTCATAATACTAAGTTTTGACATTTTATTCCATAATGAAATATGTTTTTGACTTAAGAATCAGCTATAGTTTGAAGTCTTATACCTTGATTCTTGGTGAATTGGAAAATTGTTAGGTGTATCATAAGGTTTGTATAAAGTTCACTAAGTCTAAAGGACCCTTAGATAGATGATGAAGTGGGATCAAAACATAGTTGGTTTTTGATCTAGAGATCACTTGGAAAAATGAACATTGATTCAAGTGAGTTGGCATAAGAATTTAAGTCTAAAGGTATGGTTATTGATGCTTTGAGATTCTCTAGAGATTTGGTGGTGTGAGAGTTAATGCGAAATGTTTTAGATTATGGTAAAAACAGGTTTTGAAGGGGCCCTAAAACCCTTTACAAATCAAAAAATAAAGCAATAGAAACCGCCTGGATAGGCAAACCCACTAAACAACAGTTGAAAAACTAGGTTTTACATGAACCTGAAACCCCCAAGATAAACCAGACAAAGCTCCCCAGGTTATTCAAAAACCTGAAACCTAAACAATAAAACCAGGCTCTACGACCTAAAACAGGAACCTAGGTTTTACAAGGACCTATAACCTTAAAAAATCCATGCAATAATAGATCTACATGTTCTAGAGCCGCTTTAACATGAGTAGGGGTAAATGGGAGTAGTATTAATGTCCACCTTTAGACCCCCTCCCCAACCAAACAAACCCCAGAACCAGCACCGCCATCACCCCAAACGTCTATCTGATCGTCAGCCCATTCTCCCCCTCTTCAAAACACAGAGGCAACACCGCCTTGGCAATCAAAATTTCATCAAAAGATGTCTTGAAACACTTATTCATGAGCTACGACCCCACAGACAGAAGGCAATGGCAAAAAACTGGATCTGGCAACCACCCCCAAAAAACACATCTTCAATCGAGCCCCTGGGGTTACAGCAAAAATAGAGCCCCTCTGGATTTGCTATTAACACAACATCTACCGCCACGGGGAGTTAATGTGAAATGTTATTACCTCGAATGGTGGAGATTAGTTGATGTTCACTATGACGGTTTGATATGAAGAATGGTTATCACTAACTTTGGTTATTTTAATAAAGAAGTTGGAAGAATTTTTAAGTACATAATTAGTAATTATAGGCCAATAAAGAGTGAACATGTCATGTAGTTTGTTATGGAAATAAGTTGGAAAATAAAAGGTTCTTTTTTCTCAGTTATTGTTCATTTTCTCTAAGCTACTCATAGAAGTGAAGCTTTGGTTATTTGAGGTCATGAAGAGATTTTGGAGGTTGTCAGTCATGAGATTTTTAGGAAAGTGAAACCACGTATGTCTATGTGAGTTTTAACTAGTGCTCTTTTGAAATATCCTGGTAATGGATGAAGTTTGTAGTGAAGAGATAAAGTTCTAGACTTGCATGAAGATTAATAACATTTTTTCATTATTTTTGAATGGTTTCTATGAGGAAATATGAGCTATAATGAGGAAAGTTCAAAATTTGTCCACATGCAAAAATATTTAAAAAGTTAAATGGTTTATTTAAAGTTTCGAGAGTATTGTTTTATCATGAATGGATGGTATACAAAGAATACTATATGATTATTGAAACCCTTCCAAGAAATAAATTAATAATAACCTTGAGTTTTTTATTAATAAAATTTAAAGACTTGACTATTGAAATGCAAGGCATGTTTTTGTTCAAGTGATTCTTTTAGAAGGTTGTGTCAAGGAATATAGACAATGATTTTAAAATTTCAAAAACCCTCCTACATGCAGATGTTATAGGAGTCTATGATAATTTTGTTGATTATTTGGGTATTCTATGTTTTATACTAGTTGTGTATGGATTTATATAAATAATAAAATTTGAAGTTTTGAGGTTTTCTAATTTTGGTTAACATGCATGTGAAATGTTTTTGCTCAAGTTATGAAAGGCTATGTCAAGTTTTTCTGTCTCTAAAATATATTCATTTTGATTTGATATCATTACATGAGTCATTTGTGGAAAACATGATGTTAAATACTCAGTAAAGTTTGTAATGAAAATGGTCTCGGTTATTTTATCGTTCAACATATTATGAGATTTTATTCTGAACTATTAGGTTACTAGTTTGTTAGAGTTTCAAGGTTACAAATCATCATTTTTATTCTGTATGCATACTTGAGTGTTAGAATAATTTTAGTGCTTTCATTTGATAGAGGAAAAAAAGTATCATAATTTTGGTATTGGTTGTGAAATGTCACTCAAGTACTTATGATTGTTTATTTTAGGATGCTTGTGAATGAATTTTGTTTACCATAATATGGATTAAAAAGGATCAATTTATGCATATAGTTCTATGTGCATGAAAATGATATACTACAAGATGTAGTATTGTTTGAATTTTAATGAAGCATGAATTAGAAATTGTCTCTAAAAATATGCATGCATAAAATAATTTGTGTCAAACACATTTTATAGTTTGCTTATATTTTGAAAGTCGATGATTCTAGGCTCATGCATATATATGTTCTAAGAATGTCAACATTTATGAAGTCATAGAGATGTTTAGTTTCAGTTGATTATCTATTATGGATTGGATATGATTATGATCATCTTAGAAATCTAGTTTTATTTTTAGTATTATGGTTGAGATTGATAGTTGTAAGTTTTTAAATAATTATATGGAATTTGAATAAACTTGGTCAGCAGGTTTTTTGAAATATGTTAAAGGGACAAAACATTTTTATGCATATTTGTGTATAAAACTACATTGGGTGGTTTCAGTCACACGATTGATTTTTAAGATAAATAGATAAGTTATGAAATTTTATGTAAAATTATAACTCAGAATTGAAATAATAGATTGTAATCTGAATATTGATTTTGAAATGATAATTTCTTGACACTTCTCATTTGAAGTTTGTATAAAGCATTGAAAATATAGATTTTCATGAACTATCAAGGAATTTGTGAAAAAAAGGATGATAATAGCATTCAATACAGATTTTGATTTAGATACAATGTGATGAATTTTAGTTTATGATGCAATTTTAGATTCATTTGATGAATTATTATAATTTGAAATTTTGTCTCTTTAGACACTTGTTATTTCCAATCTTAAAATTGATTGTTATCTTTTAGATTATCCATTATGTTTGGGTGGGACCAACTAGGTTTAGAAAGGAGTGATGGTAATAGCGGATGGAGGTAGAGTTCAAACAGTGAAACTAACCAACCCATCAGGAGTTTTCATAGGGGTAGGTTTCATGCTATAAAATTTAGCCCTAGATTTCATAGAGGGACAAGAATGTCTATTCATTTTGATGCCTATGATATTGAGTTTTAGAATATTCTAAGAAACTTGCCTAATAATCTAGCCAATAGAGGATATAGAGGAAATAGAGATTTCTTTGGACATAGATTTAGAGCCCATATACCATACCAAAGTAGATCATCTCATCATTTAGATCATAATCCACAACACTTTCCTCTGTAACCTCTTGTTATTGAAAATATTGAACTAATTATTGATCCTTTGCTTGAAAACTAGTCCATGTAACTAGAGATAGAAATTGCCCATGCTAAAGATCTTAGGAAGATGGGCATTCCTTTTGATGCACCTTCCCTTCTCATGTAGATGTTATTGGAAAATAT
Organism: Torreya grandis; assembly: GCA_037957365.1. Lineage (NCBI taxonomy): Eukaryota > Viridiplantae > Streptophyta > Pinopsida > Cupressales > Taxaceae > Torreya > Torreya grandis. The sequence goes on from JARHVA010002606.1 coordinate 1,999,718, forward strand.
AAGAAGTTGAATCTAGCTAGTGCCCATAGTGAGCCTCTATTAAGGTCTAAAAGGTTGAATTTGGGAGTTTAGGGTTATGTTGGTAGAAGAAAAACTATGGATATTCCACCTCACACTATTGAAAAGAATGTTACTGAAAAGAGGACTACTAGTCAATCTAAACCAAAAACACCAAGGGAAGTTAGATTTTTGAAAAGAATTTAGTTCAAAATTGATGACAACACCAAAAATTTAGGGACAATATTAGTGGCATTCCCTATAACTGAGATGGAGTAAAACATTTATCTTCACGAATAATACAAACATATGATTGAAGTGTTGTCTGATTCAGATGACTATTGGTCATCCAAAGGATAATTTATGTTCAGTGTTAAACTTTTTCATGATAGAATTTGATATTTTAGTGTGACAATTTGTTTTTCAGACTTTGATAAATTTTGATAAATTTGATAAATACAACAATCTTAGAGTTCTGACATAATTATATATGCTTAAGTTAATTAATATGCATTATAGATTAATGTGAATAAGATTTATCAAATTTTGACTTATTTATTTTATGATTAAATATGTATTATATTATATTATTGATTAATATGGGTCTCCATCCATTTATATTAGTACCCCAGGTCTATTATTATTTTTAATTATCTTGATCAATTGAGACTTTTTAAGTCTTAATTAAATCTATCCTTCACTAATTTTAGATTATAATTAATTGATTTTGTTAAAAGTCAATTAGTTAACATTAATTAATAACTAACTAAAGTTAGTTATAAATTATTATACAATTAATTTAAAGGTTTAAAAAGAGATCAAGGACTCATTTGAAGATAGAAGCATAATAGGTATTGAATACTTAAGTATTTTCTGAAGTCAATCATTTATCACTTATTTCTATACAACTTCTTTGAGATAGTACAACTTTTGTAGATAGACCCAATGATACTTTATCTGATGGTTGAGTAATTACTTATAAAGCATAGATATATCTAGTTTTATTTAACATTATTTTCTAATTATCTAAAGTTTGTTAAGCTTAATATCTTTTGATGATTGCTGTGTAGTCCTATGCATAAATTCAAAGTATTCAGCCTGAATAATAATGAACATTTTGCTATTTTTTGACACTTCATTGATCTATTTTTATTATAAAATTATTATTCAAGTTTTATAGAGAAAAGATGTTGTTTTTCTCAATAAAGTTATCTTTTTCTGCTAAGAGGAGTCTCATTTTGAGACTCATGCACCTTTTGTAATTTATTTGAATCTAACTTTAATATAATCAAATATTTCAGATTTCTTCTAAATCTAATTTTTGTTTCTACTTTGATTATCTTTTAAATATAGTTTTTAGTTGTTTTCTATTTTAATTAGTTTAAGTTTGTTTCTTTTCTTATTAGTCCTTAGTTTATGTTTCTTCTTTTCTTTATTTGGATAGTTATAGATTAATATCTTTTAAGTATCTAGATTTACATCTTTTAAACTTTATCATTAGTTTAATAATCTTTATATTTTTCTAAGTTAATCATTTGATATCTATTTCATAGCTTAGATATTTTTAGTCTATCATGTTTTAGATTTAATTCAAATAGATTCTAGGCTTGCTTTAATAATTATTTTTATTTTTATTTTTATTTTTCTAAGTTTCATGGTTGATCCTTAATTAGTTTTCTTTTAGATTCAGTTTTGATCCTTAGTCTTTGTTTATATTTTAATTGAATTTGTTTAAAATAATTATTTTGATTAGATTTCTTAGTTTTGCTTACCTTAATTTTTGTTTAGTGATCGTTTCTTAGTTTAGATTGATTTATGTTTAAGTTCTTTTAGTTGTTTTTAAAATCTATATCCTTAGAATATGTTTTTAGTTAATTTTTATAGCTTTATTTTTCATTTCTTATAGGTGTTCTCTTTTATTTTATTTGTCTTCCTCTTCTAAGTTTGTGTCTTTTTTAGATTATATTATTTTCTTAGTTTTTTGTCCTTTATTAGTTTATTCTTCTTTTCTATAGGATTAGTTGTTTATATTTCTTAATTTTCTTTTCTCTATTTATTTGTTGTTAGTTTTTTAATTCTTTTGCTTATGTGTCTTGCCTCTTTCTCTTTCTTTGATCTATCTCTTATATTTCTAGTTTTTCTTGAAGTTAACTTGGAGAACATTACAAGTAAGAAGCAAAGATATTATTTGAATACATATATATTACAAAATTAGATTTTTATTCTTCAATAGACTATCTAACTCATAGTTTTTCTCTATTGAATGAAATAGATTACAAATTCTTATCTTAATTAATTCATGATTTGATAAATAGATTTTTGATTGTTATAATGGAATAACTTGTTGATTATTTCCTAAATTTTATAATAAAAACCCCCTTGTATCTTTAGGATCCTAGATGAACCTTTAGAACCCCCATGATTAGACTAGTATGATTCCAAATTCACCTTCACAATAAGTGAAAGGGTTGATTCGTTGACAATACAATTTCTATCATCACCAAATTTGGCAACTCTGTTGGGATATCATTCAAAAATCTAAATTATTTTAATATTTATTTTCTTTTTGCTAATGGTTCTTGGAGGTCAACAACTTCCTATTATTCAACCTTTAATAACTTTATAATATGATCAAGTTGATGTTGCTTTCAATCTAACATGTTATGCATGGTATAATCATCTTGAAAATCTTCATCAAGTTATTGAAGTCATAAATCAAGAAGAGATTATTTAATTTGAAATTAATTGGTATTTAAATATTACATGTGAGACTCAACATGATATTATAAATTTAAAAAGGAGAATTCAAGAAGATAGAGATAGAGTTTTAGTTGTTAATCTTAGGTCTGGGACTTATTTTCTTTTTGATTCATTTCCATTTGATGATTTTATTGTGCCTACTAAAACTAATGTTACAAATAAACATTTAAATCAAGAACATTAGGTTCAAGATAATCAATTTTTTTAGATAGAAATTGTTAAAACCTCCAATAGAAGATCAATTAGTGGGAAATCAACTAGTGGGAGAACCACCAGTACTATAACAAAGATTAGAGGATCTGCTTCATGGGTTATAAAAGAATAGAGAACAAGATGAGTTCACTGAAGGAGAAGATGAAGTAGAAGCTTAGGAAGAACCTCAAATAGATATAGTACCATGGATTTTTGCTAATCCAATCAATGTCATAAATTGTTTAGTTAAGTTACCTTTTTTTAAGGGATTAAATATACCAATGTTTTCTAGTGTTGCTAAAGAATCTTCAGAAGATCACTTAGAAGCCTTTAAATTAGTTTGTTCCACTCTTAGAATAACTAATGAAAAAATTTGTTTAAGATTTTTTACCCAAATGTTAGAAGGAAAAGCTTATCAAGTATTTGTTAGTCTACCTACTAAACTTATTGATAATTGGAGAGATATAGAAGACTAGTTAGAGTTGTCTTTTAGCAAGGCTAAGGAATATTTTGATTTAGTTAATGATATTTCAAATATTATTTGGATCTAGGTGAGATAATGTATCATTTTGTTTCTATATTTACCAAGATGTGTCAAAAGATCCTAAGTCTAGACTTTATCTTTACAATGCTTTACCTTTAAAATATAAAATGGGTTTAAAAGATAAAGATATTATAGAATATGATGAAATTATAAGATTTTGTATTGAATATGAAAAAAAATTTAAGCGTATCAGTTTTAAAGATAGGTCATCTACATGATTAAATTTAGATAATTTAGAAACATTTAAAGCAATACAAAGTCTAGATAATGAATTGGTCGCTATTAAAAGATAGTTAAATATAATCTTTCTTCTTCATATAAAATCATGAAAGATGATGATATTACTTACTATTACAATGTTTTTGAACTTGATCATAATCTTGAAACATGTCAAGTTGTTATTAAATTTAATAATTATCTTCTTCAAGAAAAAGATGAAATAATTAAATATTTAGTATATAATATAAATACACTTGATGATCTCTCAAAAAATAATAATTTTTATGTTATAAATACTAAGAATAAATATTGTAATAATCCATAAAATAATAAATGATAAATCTTCTTTTGATGATAAAGGTAAATCAGTTCAAAATAATATTATTAATTCTAATGATAATGTTGCCCAAAACAATTCTTTTGCAATTGGATATAATAACAGCAATATCAACATTATAAATCTAAATTTTTTAGACAAACTGATGCTAAGACTTACAACATAATTGATGACTTGTCAACAATTAAGGATGAATTTTTTCTATTGCAAGTTGTTAGTCTTTCAAAATAGCTTGATAAGATTAATGAAGTAGTAAAAATTGCAAGAGTTGATGTAAGTTTACAAGAGAAAAATAATTTTGAACATATTTATGCCCAATATTTTGATTCTCCTATTGATTATATTCTCCCTTTCTATGTCATAGTTAAAATTAATAATAAAATAATTCATAATTGCATTTTAAATACAAGTACTTCAAAAAATATCATACCTAAATGCATTGCAAATAAATTAAGTATATTTTATGAAGCAGATAATAAGAAACTTACCAGTTTTGATGCTAGACAAACTAAGAGTTGTAGTAAGTTTCATGACAGTTATTAAAATTGTGCAGGATGAATGTATTGGATGTATGACTAATATTCAAGTGTTAGATATTCTTAGTAATTATGCAATGTTGTTAGGAAGGGATTGGTCTAAAGCCAATGAAACTTTCATTGGAAAATATATAACATGAGTTCTTGTTAATAATAAGATTACATTCATTAAGAGGAAAGATTTTTCTAGTACTCCAATTGAATCACCTTCTTCATCTAACATTACTTACATTGAAACTAGTATTAGAAATTATGAATTGTTGAATGTAGATAAAATAAAAAATAAACATGAAAAAATATTTAAAAGAAATATTTTATGGTGTCTTTACTTTGATAGAGCTTGTTCTCAACAAAGTAATGGTGTTGGGATTTATCTGATATATCTTATTGGTGAAAATTTTCATTATGATTTCAAATTATCTTTTAAAAATAATAATAATACAATAGAATTTGAAGCATTATGTTTAGCATTAGAAAAAGTCATAGAGTTTAATGTTAAACATTTAAAAGTTTTTGGAGATTCAGAGCTAGTAATAAGACAAGTTCATAATTTTTATAAGATTAATCAAGCTCATTTGCATCGTTATAAACAAAATATTTGGTTATTACGTGAGAATTTTGAAGCTTTGAATATCACACATATTTTAAAGAAATTCAATGTTAGAGATGATAAGCTTGTAGTTTATGTTTCTAATCCAACTTTGAGTAAAATTGAGCCTATTATAGATTTTTTTTATTGAAATATTTCATCCCAAATTTTTTGATTTGAATGATAGTTAGCCTATGTTTAGTTTTGTTGAACATATAGATTCATTTCTTATAGAAAATTATTTCGATCATGATGACTATGTACTAAATTATGGTGATTATTTGTAATTAAGTACTAAAAAATTATCTGCTGGTTTGATAAGCCTCAAAACTATGTTTTTACCTGATGATCAACCAAAAATCTATAGAATAGAAGATCCATCAAGAATAATCATAGGTGAAATCACTCCCATAAATTTAAGCACTGAAGATAATCCTAAGTATATTTATTTAGGAATTTAGGTGACTGAAAATGATAAGGTTAAGTTCATTAAATTATTTAAAGAGTTTATTGATATCTTTACATGGTCATACAAGGACCTTAAAGATTATGATACTAATATTATTAAACATGACATTCCTATAAACCCTGATATTAAGTCTGTTAGGAAAAAAATACCAAGGATCATTCTTTTATTATAGAACACTATTAACAAAGAGCTAGTTAAGATGATTGATGTTGGTGTCATTTTTATTATAACATATTTAGAATGGGTAGCTAATCTAGTTCTAGTTAAGAAAAAAATAGTGATATTAGATTATGTGTTGATTTTAGAGATTTAAATAAAGCAAGTGTAAAAGATAATTTTCCTCTACCTAACATAGATAAGATTTTATAGTAGGTTGTAGGATCTGAAATGATATCTTTATTAGATGGATTTTCAAGTTATAATCAGATCTTTATGAATCTCAATGATAGACATAAAATTAGTTTTACCACTCATATAGGTAATTTTACCTATAATCAAATATCTTTCAGTTTAATGAATGTAAGAGAGTTTTTAAAAGGCTATGTATGTTGATTTTGATGATTCGATAGGCATTGTTATTCAATTTTATGTAGATGATCTCATTGTTCATTATAGAAAGACAAAGAAATATTTAGACCATCTTTGTGAAGTATTCACAAGATATAAAAATTTTAGCATTTCTTTAAATCCAAAAAAAAATATTTATGGTGTGACTGAGTGTAAGTTGTTAAGATATATAATCTCTAAAGAAGGTATTTTTATTGACCTTGAACGTGTAAAGGTTATAAAGGAACTACCTCCTCCCAAGGATCAATCAAGTTTAAGATCTTTTTTTGGTACGATTATTATTATTATTATTATTATTATTATTATTATTATTATTTTTTAATTATTTATTATTTTTTTGATAAATTTAATCTTTTACAATTACTACTTAAAAAGGAGAAAATATATATTTGAGATGAAAATGCTAAATTAACTTTTAATTTTATTAAAAAAGCAATTGTAAGTGCTCTTGTTCTTGTTAAACCTAATTTAAATAAATCATTTATTCTTTATTTTAATGCTATTGAAAAGGTTATAAGAGATGTCCTAACTTAAGAGTTTAAAAATAATGAAGATAAACTAATCGATTATATGATCCAAGTCCTAAAAGATGTAGAAACTAGGTACCTCTTTATTGAGAAATTCATTTTCTCACTTGTTTCCTCTTTGATTAAATTTCAATATTTATTAATAGAAAACAAATTTTTTGTGATATCTAACCTACATGTTTTGTCATACCTTTTAATACAACCAACTATTTATGGAAGGCTTGCTAAGTGGATCTTACATATTCAAAAATTTGATCTTGAATTTGAAACTTATAAAATTATTAAAGATAATGAATTAAAAAAACACTTAGCTAAAAATGATACCTTGGATATAAATGTCTTATTTCTATTGGTTGATAAATATTTAAACATAAAATCACACTTAAAAACCATGAAAGTTATTGAATTTTCTAAAAAATTTAAGTTTGGTCTCAAAATGAATGAATGGGACTATTTATTGACTGAAGATGATTGGTATCATGATTTAGTTTATTATTTTCAAAATCAGTCTTGTCCTAATAATTTAAATAAGAAAAAAAATGTTTCTTAAGACTAAAAGTATTAAATTTTTGTTTATTGATTTTTTTTTTCTCTTTTATTGTAATCATGATGGAATATTGTTAAGATGTCTTACGCATAATCAAACTCAAAAAGTTCTTAGGGGATGTCATTAAGGGAATTATGGTGGACACTATGCTGCAAAAACAACTATTTATAATATTTTGAGAGTTGGTTATTATTGGCCTACTTTGTTTCAAGATATTTATAAGTTTATTAATTCTTGTATGCCTTGTCAATTATTTGTTGGAAGGGATAAACCACTTGTAATGCCTTTAAACCTAGTTATTCCTAAATTTTTTTAAAAAAAATGAGGCATTGACTTTATTTTAGATATTCCTCCATCATGATCTATAGGTCAGATATATTTTGATATTTAAGGATTATTTCATCAATTGTCATGAGACCAAAGCACTTAAAATTTTAGTAATAGGCAAAGTAATTTTTTTTCTAGAAAATTAAATTTTCTCTAGATTTGGAGTTCTATATGAGATTATTTTAGATAATGGACCTCAATTCATTTCAAATGAGTTCTTAGAATTCTAATGAAAATATTTTATTATTTTTAGTCATTTTTCTAAGTACTATTCACAAAAAAATAGACAAGCCAAGTCCAATAATAAAAATTTGATTTTTATTACGAAGAAACTAGTTTATGATAACAAAATAAATTAGCATCTTAAATTTTTTGAAGCCATATGGGTTGATAGAACTATTGTTAAGATAATAACTAGTTATTTTCTTTTCATGTTAGCATATGGGTTTAAAGCTACTTTACTAATAAAACTTCAGATTTTTTCAGCCAGGACTACTTTATAATATGTAGCTAAGGATACACATTTAATTGAATAAAGGTTATATGACTTAGTATCTCTTGATGAATCCAAAGCAAAAACATTGCAAAAATTAGAGAAGGCTAAGCAAAAAAAATTTTAAAAAATGATAAAAAGGTTTTTATAAAAAAGTTTAATGTTGATAACTTAGTTTTATATTGGGACAAAGCCCATGAAGACCTTGGAAAATGTCATAAACTTTATACATTATGTCTTGGACCTTATAAAATTAATACAATTATTAAAAATAATGAATTTCATCTTAAGGATTTTGAAAGAAATTGGCTGCATTATTCAGTAAATGACCATCACTTGAAATTATTTAATGATTAGTTATCTTTCTATTATTCTTTTACTTTATTTTTTGCTTTCTTTTTGGTTTGTTTTTCCTTTCCTTTGTTTCATTATTTTGTTTTTTGTTTTGTTTTCATCTTGTTTTTGCTTTTTTGTACTTTGATTTCAAAAATATCAATGAGGGGTTTTGGAATGAATAATATCACATTATGAAGGAATAATGCAAGGAAGATGCGAAAGTGTTGTATCATTCATTTTCAAAAATTACTCTTATTAATTGAGTTTTTCATGATAAATGAATAATATGGTTGAGTTATATTTTGTTGTTATAGTATTAATTTATTTTTAAATTTTGTGCTTAAGACATGTGTAATTGATTATTCATCCATCTCATACTTTCTTGTTATTCATTTCCCTTTCTTCATGCCATGCTATTTGAACAATCCATCCCTTGAATTCATTATTTAAGGGGTTCACGTTTAGCTACTTGAGAAAATATTTTTTTGGATCACACTCTCAAGATAATATTTATTTTATGTGATAGGTAATTTTTGCTACTCAAATTTGCTTACAAAATTGACTATCAAGGTCACTAGTGTTATGCCTATTTTCTACACCCTCCTAAAATTTTTGAATCTATACTTGATGCCATATAAATGACCATGCCATGAAACCTAAAAATGTGTCGAGAACCCTATTGATTTATAGTGTTATAGATGTATCTTTGATTATGAAATAGTAATGATTGATTGATGAAATTTTATTTATGTTTCTATGTGGGTTTGAAAATCATGGTGGACTAATGAATAAAATACACATATATAGTTATATGTGTGATTAGTTGTTCTGATATTTAGATTCAATTCATTTTTGATAGTTTTAGTTGATACATAGACTTTAAGTTTTTTAGTCATTTCAATTAATTTTTGATTTTTTTTTTATCTTCATAAGTTGATTTAATTCATGATTCAAGATAATAATGGTGATATGGTATTTAAAAAAATATTGCAATCAAATTGTATACATTTGAAAGCTATTATGAAAGTCTACATTTGATGAATGACTTAATTTCATTCAGTACTAATGATATAATGTATATTTGAAATATCAATATGATTTGGTTGACTTAGTGATGTTGATATTATAATTTATGCAACTGGTAATCTTATTCCTTTGATTATGTAACTTATACATGGTTCAATTCATGGAAACCGAATTGACATACTAAGTTTTAGTTGTTTTAAGATTTGAGTAAATAATCAAATTTGATGATCATAATTCTTAAAGCATGTATATCATTATTTGTATCTTGAATATTTATGTGTAAGAAGATGATTGGTGGATGGCATAAGTAAATGGCATACATGTCTTTTTGAAAAACGTTAAAAACTTCTTCAAAGAGATACCTTTACTTGAATTGAGATCTCTAAAAATGAGTTAAAAGGGGCTTTTTATTTTATCACATATTTTGATTTAGAAGCTTAAATGGTCATAATACTAAGTTTTGACATTTTATTCCATCATGAAATATGTTTTTAACTTGAGAATGGGCTATAGTTTGAAGTCTTATACCATAATACTTGGTAAATTGCTAGGTGTATCATAAGGTTTATATAAATTTCACTACCTTAGATAGATGATGAAGTGGGGTCAAAACATAGTTGTTTTGTGAGCTAGATATCACTTGGCAAAATTAACATTGAGTTAGGTGAGTTGGCATAAGCATTTAAGTCTGAAGGTATGGTTATCGATGATTCAAGATTCTCTGGAGATTTGGTGATGTAAGTGTTAATGTGAAATGTTATTACCTCAAATAGTAGAGATTAGTTAATGTTTAATATGAAGGTTTAGTATGAATAATGGTTATCATTAACTTTGGTTGTTATAATAAATAAGTTGGTAGAATTGCTAAGTATGTATTTAGTAAATGTAGGCCAATAGAGAGTGAACACGTCATGTAGTTTGTTATAGAAACAACTTGGAAAATAAAAGGTTTTTTTCATCAATTATTATTCATTTACTCCAAGATACTCATAGAATAAAAGCTCTATTATTTGAGGTCATGAAGAGATTTTGGAGGTTGACAGTCAATGGATTTTTAGGAAAGTGACACCAGGTATGCCTATGTGTTTTTTAACCAGTGCTCTTTTGAATATCTTGGTAATGGATGAAGTTTGTAGTGAAGAGATAAATTTCAGGACTTACATGAAGACTAATAAAATTTTTTGATTATTTTTTAATGGTTTATATGAGGAAATAAAAGCTATAATGAGGAAATTTGAAAATTCATCTGCATGCAAAAATATTTGGAAAGTTAAATGGTTTCTTTGAAGTTTCGAGAGTATTATTTTATTATGAACAAATGATATACAAAGAAGATTACGTGATTTTGCCCATAAATATTTGAAACTCTTCCGATAAATAAATTAATAATAACCTCTAGTTTTTTTAATTTAAAGTTAAAGACTTGACTATCAAAATGCAAGGCATGATTTTGTTCAAGTGATTCTTTCATAAGGTTGTGTTAAGGAATAGTTAGGAATATGGACAATGGTTTTAAAATTTTGAAAACCCTCCTACATGTAGATTTTATAGGAGTATATGATAATTTTTTTGAGTATTTGGGTATTCTATTTCCTACGTCAGTTGTGCATGGACTTATACAAATAATAAAAGTTGAAGTTTTGAGGTTTTCTAATTTTGGTTAACATGCATATGAAATGTTTGCTTAAATTATGAAAGGCTATGTCATGTTTTTTTAGTCTCCAAAATATATTCATTTTAATTTTATATCAATACATGAGTCATTTTTGGAATACACAATGTTAAATACTCAGTAAAGTTTGTGATGAAAATGGTCTCAGTTATTTTATCCTTTAACATATTATGAGATTTTGTTTTGAATCATTAGGTTAACAATTTGTTAGAGTTTAATGGTTACATATCATCATTTTTATTTTGTATGCATACTTGAGTGTTAGATTAATTTTATTGCTTTCATTTGATAGAAAAAAATAAGTATCAAAATTTTAGTATCGGTTATGAAATGTCACTCAGGTACTTATGACTAATTATTTCAAGATGCTTGTGAATGAAGTTTGTTTACTATAATATGGATGTAAAAGGATCAATTTATGTATATCGGTCTATGTGTTTAAAAATTTTAAGCTACAAGATGTAGTATTGTTTGCATTTTGATGAGGCATGAATTAGGGGTTGTCTTTGAAAATATGAATGCATATAATAGTCTGTGTCGAACACATTTTATAGTTTATGTATATTTTGAAAGTTGATGATTCTGAGCTCATGCATATGTATGGTTTGGAAATGTTAGTATTTATGAAGTCACAAAGATTTTTAATTTTAGTTAATTATCTATTATGGATTGGATATGATTGTGATCATCTTAGAAATCTAGTTTTATATTTAGTATTATGGTTGGGATTGACAGTTTTAAGTTTTTAAATAATTATATGGAATTTGAATAAACTTGGTCAGTTGGTTTGTTGAAATATGTTGAAGGGACAAAACATGCTTATGCATATTTGTGTATAAAACTACATTGGGTGGTTTCAGTCACAAGATTGCTTTTCAAGATAAATGGATAAGTTATGAAATTTTATTTAAAATTGCAACTCAGAATTGAAATAATAGATTGTAATATGAATATTGATTTTGAAATTAGAATTTCTAGACACTTCTCATTTGAAGTTTGTATAAAGCATTGAAAATATAGAGTTACATGAACTATTAGGGAAATTATGAAAAAAAGATGATGATAACATTTAATATAGACTTTGATTCAGATACAATGTGATGAATTTTAGTTTATGATGTAATTTTAGATTCCTTTGATGAATTATTATAGTTTACAATTTTGTCTCTTTAGACACTTGTTATTTCCAATCTTAGATTTTATTTTTATCTTTTAGATTATCCATTATGTCTGGGTGGGACCAATCGAGTTCAGCAAGGAGTGTTGGTAATAGGGGATGGGGGTAGAGTTTAAACCGTGAAACTAATGAACCCATCAGGGGTTTTCATATGGGAGGTTTCATGTTAGAAACTTTGGCCCTAGATTTCATAGAGGGACAAAAATTTCCATTCATTTTGATGCCTATGATCCTAATTTTTAGAATATTCTAAGAAATTTGCCTAATAATCTAGCCAAAAGGGGATATAGAGGAAACATGGGTTTCTTTGGACATTGATCTATTGTCTACAAACCAATCCATGTAGCTAGAGACATAAATTTCCCATGCTAAAGATCTTAGGAAGATGACCATTCCTTCTAATGCACCTTCCCCTTCTCATGTATATCCTACTAAAAAATGTAAGAAGTTGAATCTAATTGGTGCCCATAGTGAGCCTCTCTTAAGGTCTGAAAGGTTGAATTTAAGAGTTCAGGGTTATGCTAGTAGAAGGAAAATCATATATATTCCACCTCACACTACTGAAAGGAATGCTACTAAAAAGAGGACTATTCATCAATCTAAACCAAAAACACCAAAAAAGTCAGATTGCTGAAAAAAATTAAGTTAGAAATTGATGAAAACACCACTGATTTAGGGACAAGATTAGTGTCATTGCCTACAACTGAGATGGAGTACAATGTTTGTCTTCATGAACAAGAAAAACATGTGATTGAAGTCTTGTCTGATTTAGATAACTATTGGTCATCCAAAAGATAATTTCTATTTAGTACTAAACTTTTTCATAACAAATTTTGATATTTTAGTGTGACACTTCAATTTTTAGACTTTGATAAATTTTGATAATTTTGGCAAATACAATAATATTGGACTTTTGACATAATTATATATGCTTAAGTTAATTAATATGCATTATGGATTAATGTGAATAAGATTTACCATTTTTTGACTTATTTATTTTATGATTAAATATGTATATTGTTATATTATTATTTAATATGGGTCCCCATCCATTTATATTAGTACCCTAGGTATATTATTATTTTTAAATATCTTGATCAATTAAGACTCTTTATGTCTTAATTAAATCTATTCTTAACCTATTTTATTTTATAATTAATTTACTTTGTTAAAATTCAATTATTTAACATTAACTAATAACTAATTAAAGTTAGTTATAACTTATTTTACAACTAAATGGAATGTATAAGAAGAGATCAAGGACTCATTTGAAGACAAAAGCACAAGTATTGAAGATTTAAGTATTTTGTGAAGTCAATCATTTATCTCTTCTTTCTATGCAATTTCTCTATGATAGTACATCTTTTACAGATAGACCCAGTGGTACTTTATATGATAGTTGAGTAATTGCTTATGCAACATAGGTATATCCATTTTTATTTAACATTTAGTACTGATTATTTGAAGTTTGTTAAACTTAATATCTTTTGATGATTGCTATTTGTAATCCTATATGTAGATTCAAAGTATTCAACCTGAATAATGATGAACATTTTGCTATTCTGTGACACTTCATTGATCTATTTTGATTGTAAAATTATCATTCAAATTTTGTAGAGAAAGGATTTTGGTTTTCTTAATAAAGTTATCTTTTTCTACTAAGATGACTCTCCTTTTGAGACTCACACACCTTTTATAATTTATTTGAATCTAACTTTAATATAATCAGATCTTTCAGATTTCTTCTAAATATGATTTTTATTTCTAATTTGATTATATTTTAAATATAGTTTTTAGTTATTTTCTATTTTAATTAGTTTAAGTTTGTTTCTTTTCTTATTATTCCTTAGTTTATGTTTATTCTTTTCTTTATTTAGATAGTTATTTATTAATATCTTTTAAGTATCTAGATTTACATCTTTTAAACTTTATCATTAGTTTGATAATCTTTATATTTTTCTAAGTTAATTATTTGATATCTATTTCATAGCTTAGGTCTTTTTAGTCTATCTTATTTTAGATTTAATTCAAATAGATTCTAGGCTTGCTTTAATCTTTAGATTAATTTTTTTTGTTTTTCTAAGTTTCATAGTTTTTCCTTAATTAGTTTTATTTTAGATTCAATTTTGATCCTTAGAATTTGTTTATATTTTAATTTTATTTATTTAGAATAATTATCTTGATTATATTTCTTATTTTTTCTTACCTTAATTTTTGTTTAGTGATTATTTCTTAGTTTAGATTGATTTCTGTTTAAGTTCTTTTAGTTGTTCTTTAAATTTTTATCCTTCGAATATGTTCTTAGTTAATTCTTATAGATTTATTTTTTGTTTCTTATAGATGTTCTCTTTTATTTTATTTGTCTTCCTCTTCTAAGTTTGTGTCTTTTTTAGATTAGATTATTTTCTTAGTTTATTGTCCTTTACTAGTTTATTTCTCTTTTCTATAAAATTAGTTGTTTGTCTTTCTTAATTTTGTTTCTTGGTTTATTTGTTGTTAGTTTTCTTTCTCTTTTGTTTATGTGTTTTGCCTCTTTCTCTTTCTTTGATCTATCTCTTCTATTCTAATTTTATTTGAATTTAACTTGGATAACATTGCAATCAAGAAACACAGATATTATTTAAATACATACATATATATATATATATATATATATATATATATATTACAGAATTAGATTTCTATTTTTCAAGAGACTATCTAACTCATAGGTTTTTTCTATTAGATAGAATAGATTAAAGATTCTTATCTTAACTAATTCATGATTCGATAAATGGATTTCTAATTGTTATAATGGAATAAGCCATCGTGATAACTTGTTGATTATTTTCTAGAATTTATAATAAAAACCCCTTATTGTCTTTATGATCGAAGATGAACCTTTAGAACTCCCACAATTAGACTGGTATGATTATAACTTGACCTTCATGATAGGCAAAAAGGTTGACTCATTGATGGTATAATTTCTATCATTAACACACTCCTCATAAATTATAGTCTTTTTGGGGGGCTCAAATGTGTGCATATGATATTATTAGTGGAAACTGTCAAATTTAAATTGGTTTTTACATAATGGTTCACATTAATTCCATCCACAAATTAGGCCCAAACCTCAAATAATAACAACCAATATGGGTTCTACCTTCCATACTTTTAGATCTACAAAACCAATGAGTGGATTCCTTATGAGGTTCCTATATGTAATTTTGATGGATAGTTCATATATGCATTATATACAAACAAAACTAGAAAGACCCACTTTATCTATATATACCCAATTAAGTGAAACTAGCACCATATACACCTTATTATATAATAAATATCATATCATCAACCAAATAGATGAATAAAAATAGCTTCACATGTTTACATTTTCATTTCCCATCACACATTGAATAACTTTCTCACTTATGATAATAGAGACAATCTCATATCTATAAAAATTCTTTGAAGCCTGAGGGGAAGCAAACTACACATGCAAGTTTTAATCTTAATTCACCATAAATGATGTACATATTAAAAACATATTGGTATTATTTAACCTTAAATTTTATGATGTGTAAGATAGGGTTAAGAATATATAAATAATTCAGCACAAGGGTGGTAAACTAATCTATAGCAGGCCAATTGATTTCAAACTAAGATAAATGAATATTCTAAATTATAATACTGAGATATGTTAAATATAGAAAATACATGATTTCACATATGATAAATTGATTATTAATACTAAAGATATTTATTACTTAGATAGTTCTAATGTGGGTAGATAGATATATCCTAAAAATAAGTGTGAAGTATGTAGGATTAATATTCTAAATCAGTCAATATATTTTATAAAATTGTAATTATGTAGCTAGGGACACTACCATCAGATATGGATACTACCATCAATGCTAGTATCTAACTATGATGTAGGGGTCCAATATGAAATAATAACTAGATCAAAATGCAACCAAATTTAATGTTTTGGATTTTATATCACCTTTATACTAATGCATTCATATCTAAGATATAATTTATTTTTATTTGTTGATTGATCAACCCTAGATCTTCAGCCTTCTTCACCCTTGGAATGAATTTGCTAAAAATGGGTTAGTGAGCTCACATTGTTGAGATGACCCCAAAGACCCCTTTTTTAATTGGTGTTTTATACATAGTCAATAATTCAAGGAGGGTCTTAGACATATATATTTCTACCTTATGTGTAGGAAAGTAAGTGCACAAGGGAAAAATATATTATATGATGATGCATGTAGTGATATATCTTATAACTTGATAAATATCACTCATGGGTTTCTCTTTGAATTCTTTAAACTTGTAATATGATTGATCCTATACTTGACATGAAAATAAAGACAAACAAAGCATAATAGCTTGGTTGTATTGTTGATTAATTTAGATTTTGTAGGTGTTTGCTTAGTATTTGCTAGATAAAAAATAAAAAGGCTTAGAATTGTATTTATACCACACATTTTAAAAATATCTCAAGGTAGGGTTTAATAATATAAATAGGCCAACACATAGGTTTTAAATCATATTCAATTTGGTCAACAACTAGACACTAGATAAGGGTCTAGACACTACCGCCAGTGGTAGTGTCCCTCTATAGTTGGAAATGTTTCAAAGGCTAGAAAATAAGTATGGATATGAAATTTATAGTGAAGTATGGGTATCATGTTTTAGTATTTTTATGCATTAAAATAGACCTGGGTCATCAAAATGATATGGATCAGACTAAGATATAATAATTTAAACATAATGAGATGGGGAATACGAGCTTTTTAGTAGTAGGGAGGTCTAAAACTTAAGGAGAGCCTTTATTTATATTTGTCAAATGTATAAGATTGAGATGTTATAGATATTCAATTGGTATCTATATCCCCCCTGCCTCCTCACCCCATTCTACACCCTTTGATCTAGTAATGCATAAGGACATAAATACTAGTTTAAATGAAAGAAATATGTAAATGGGTGTGTATAAAACCCCTTGCCTTTACTTGATCCCACTTTGAATGATTTTCTAGTGTATGAACTATAACTAAGAGCATGTTACATTATAAATTAATGCATATAATCTTAAATTTGGAATTATTAAAATGTATGAAAATAAAGAGAGCAAGGAAGGAGTGCACATATTTTGATGTAACCATGATGCCTCTTGATGATTTGAATTAGTAAAAATGCTTACTTATAAATCATTTAAGATAGAAAAGGTTTAAACCTGAACCTTAGATATTTTAAGAGGGATATTGGAAGGTATTATGCCTCCAATTCAGAGTAAGGATGAGTTTTGACATGGCCATTGAGATAATTATATCTCAATCACACAACTCAAGTGTGAATATATATAATCTAGTGAGGATGAGTGGTTTAATCAACTCATCCTATAAATTTAGTGATATTAGATAATTTAGTCACTTCAATCTATAAATCTAGTGAGGTTAAATTATTCAATCACTTCAATCTATAAAATGAACCAAATAGTGTAGTAGAATAGTGTAAATAATAGTACATCTTGATGTAATCAATGCATCTTAGTGAGTATTATAATTGGTAATTTTTGAAATTTTGGGTGAAATATCATGGGCATATGCAACTCTAATATGTCTAAGCTAGGGTATATGTGTCATAAATCTGAAAAAAATTGTTTCATATATACATAAAATTGGTGCAATGCATAGTATTCTAACCCAAGTGTATATCTAAATCATGAAACTAGAGTGGAGATTATGTAAGTGTGTAGGTAATATATTTATGACATACCCCCACTAAATTTTAGAGATGCTGAGTAAGTGTGTAAGTGTATAGGTCATGTTATTATAACATGCCCCCACTAAAATTTATAAATACAGAGAAGGTGTATAAGTGTGGAGGTCATGTTTTTATGACATGCCCACACTAAAATCTATAAACTATGAAAATATGGAGTTCATGTTTCTATGACATGGCCCCACTAATATTTACCCCTTTTTGAGGTGCGAGAACTATAATATATAAGGTATCTTAACTCAAGAGGATAAGTTGGTTGTATAATATGTCTATAAATCATGTAACATATAGAGATAACATGTCAAAGTATATATATATATATATATATATATATATATATATATATATATATATATATATATATTAGGCTCATGGTACATGATCACATCAAAGCTAAATATTCATGATATATATCATGGTAATGTCTAGAGAGTAAGAGTAAAAGATTGAAAAACAATCAAGCACACACACAAAAGAACTCAATGTAATGCAAAATAATGGTCTGAGGAGACCTCATACAAGGGTATGTTCAAATGCCAACCAATCGAAAGGGATGATATATTTAAATTTCCAATAAATATACAATGGCATAGGGGAAAACAAACAAAGAACATATTTGAATGTTCCACAAGCAAGACAATAGTAATCTATGAAATACACTCAAGAAAGAGAAAAATATATGAAGCATAAGCAATGAACCTAAGCATATTATATAAGTCCATACATATATGTGTTATAAAAAAATGTTATGTATTATAACATATCAATTACACTATGAAAGATATGATCATGGATATACATGTATAAATGTTAGCATAGAAGCTCAAACATGATAATGTTGAAATGATCATAAAGGATATGTAACCTATATCAATTGTGATCAAATAAATCAGATTCCTCCAAAGTATGATATAACTAGAGGAGAGGAGAGGCTCAAAATCTATAATTCCATAGATCATGTGCCTGGGTATGCCTGTATCACACTCAAAGATGCATGAAACATATGTGTATACATAAATTAAATAACATATATGCGAAGGAGCTAATAAAATATGGTAATGCTATTTTTTTATTTTTTTTGAATTTTTTAAATGTCCTTATATTTTTTAGAATATTTTTTTAATATATTTTTTACATATTTTGAATATTTAAATATAATATTTTCCCAAGTGAATAATGTTCATTGGGTTATTGAGGGTTTTTTATTAAATTGTAAATAAACGATATATGTCTTTTTCCAAAAAAATTGTAACTGCAATTGAGCCCAACCAATTTTTTTTGAACTTTCCTTTTCTTTTTCTACATTGGTATTATTTTGATTTTATTTTAGTACCAAGTCACTGACAACAAATTCATGTGGATGAACCTTTTTTTTCTATGCTCTTTTGAGATGATCTTGATACACCTATAAATGTTTGCTACCATATGTGCGTTTTTCACTCAATTGTTACAAATGATGTAAACATTTTTCAAAATAGTCATTATCTTTTATAATATTCTTGAGAGAAACATATAAAGATGGTATTTCAATTTAAATAGAGAGAATTGCCTATGTACCATAAACCAATGAGTAAGGTGTAGCCTAAGTAGGTGTGTGAACACTAGTGTGGTATGCACATAAATCATACACCATTTGTTGGTGTAATCTATATTATATCATTCAATTATTTTTCTAAGGATTTTGACAATCATTTTTTTTGCTTTCACTTGACCATTACCCTATGGGTAATAAGATGTAGAAAATGTTTATTTGAATTTATATTTTTTACAGAAGTGCTTCATTGTTTTATTTTTAAATGATGACCCATTATCAATAATTATTGTTGAAAGTATGCCAAAATGGGAGATAATATTGGTCAGTAAAAATTTGCACATCTTCTCCAATGGTAAATTCAAGTGGAATGGCCTCCACCTATTTTATTAAAAAAAATTGTAGCTATGATTATAAATTTATGACCACTTGAGGATACGATATTTATTTTTATAATCAAAGAAAAACCCCATAAGGATAAGGACCATGGTGTGACAATAAATTGTAACTCATGAGATGGAACATGATTGAATTTGATATATTTTTTTCATTGTAAACATAATTTGTCATGCTCAATACATTATTTTTCCATTGTAAGCCAATAATAACCTTGGCATAATAATTTTTTGGACATGGTCTGGCCACTAAAGTGTCCCCCACACTCACTATCATGCATTTCTAAGAGTGATTTGTTCTTCATTTTTGTTTAAGAACTAAAGTAATTATCCATTAAAAAATTCATTTGAATAAATCATTCCCAATGATAAAATAACAAAACACATCTTGTTATAGTTTATGTTTATCATTTGGTTAAAATGATCTCATATATAATCCTAGTATAGGAAGTTATAAATATCATTGTACTATTTTGTATTTGTAGAATCACATGTGATAGTAAAAACTACTAAGGCATCCATTTTTTTTTATGTATTAGGTGAATGCCATAACTATTGTATTGTAAAATGTATGAAATCATCACTGATATCAAAAGGCATGAAGGATGTTGCATTGGCCATTGCATCTACCTAACATTTGTCCTTGTGTGAGATATTATTAATAAAAAATGTGTCAAATGTTTGTTTCAATTTCTCCACCATGTATTTATATATAATTAAGTGCTCTTTTTTTATTTGGCAATGATTGGTAACTTGATTTAAGATAAATTAAGAATTACCAAAAACCTAGATATCCTTGATATGAAGTTTTTATGCTATAGACAATTTGATTATCAAGGCTTCATATTTTGTTATATTATTGATGTAAAAAATGGATAATATATAAGATAATGGAATGTATTCACCATTGGGGGTATGAAATAATATGCTTGCACCCATACCCATCATACATCTAGATCCATCAAAAAACATTATCCATGGATTATGGGATATATTATATGTTGTGAACTATCATAGAAAGCCTTATTAATTGGGAATAGATCTGGTAATGGAGTTGTTGCTAGTTGATTGGCTACAATTTGACCTTTTATTAATTTTTTAAATAGAAACTTGAGATATTTTTTTTTTGAGCTACATCACCCATTTAAATATTCATCTAGTTAGGTGGGTTTTGTTCATGAGAAAATTCAAGGGCTATTCTTTAATTATAACATAGATCTCATTGTGGAGCAAGTAGTTACATAATTTTTGCATAGCAAATATTAATGCTAGACATAGTTTTTCCATTGTGGTATATTTACATTCATAATCAACTAATTGATGAACTATTTAATAAATTGTGCACTCTCAATGGTCATAATCATATTGTGCTAATAGAGTCCCCAAGGCCTCTTAAGCTATTGAGATATAAAGGAGTAATGGTCGATTAGTATATGAGGAATAAATACTTGTGGATTTACTAAATATTCCTTTATTTTTTCAAAACTTTGATGACAAATATCATCCTATATAATTTTTTTGTCATTTTTTAGAAATCATGTGAAAGGAATTGTTTTATCATCTAATAGAGCAATGAAAAGTTGAATTACCTAAATTCTACCCTATAAACATCATAATTATTTTAAATTGGTTAATGGTGGCATCTCAATTTTTTTTTTTTTTTTTTTTAGATCAATCTCGATGAATAATTAGGACTAATTTACCCTAAGAGATTTAATGAATATATTCTAAAAACAAATTTCTTTGGATTTAAATGTACATTAAACTTTTGTAAGAATTCAAATGTTTGTCATAAATCTATAACATGATCTTGTTGGTGTTTGAATTTTAAGATTCAGTCATTGACATATTCCTCAATAATTTTATGGATAAAATCATTGAAAATGTGTGTCATCACCCTTTGATATGTTATTCCTACATTTTTTAGTCTAAAAGGCATGACAATATAATAAAACATTCTCCATGGAGTGGTAAATGTTATTTTTTCTTGGTTTGATAGGTTAATTTGATTTGGCTATATCCAAAAAAACCATCAATGAATAAAAATGTCTTGGATCTTAATGTAGAATTGACAATCATGTCAATGTTAGGTAAATGATCATCTTTCAAATAAGATTTGTTTACGCCATAATAATCAGTGTAACATTGAATGTCACCATTAGGATTAGGGCTAGGTAAAATACTATAAACCCAATTAGAGTGTGAAATAGATCCTATGAAAATTACATCTAGTATTTTTTGAATTTCATCTTTGAGTATTAATGCCACCTTAGGATGTATTTTATGAATTTTTTGTTTGACTAGTTTTACATTCAAATATAGTAATATACTATACATTACCCCTAATGGGTCAATACCAATGATATCTAAAAAATCTAAAGAAAATAATTATGGGTAATCATGTAGGACTGTTGGTAGGTTTTTCCTTCATAATATTACATCATTTTAATAAGTAATACTAGTCAAGGATCTTTATCTATTCCATAATTATATGGCATTGTTTCTTCATTTAGCAAGGTGGATTGTTCTGTGATATATGGTGTAGTAGGTATAATGTTTGGTGAAATACATTGGATATGGGTATCATCACTCTCACCAAACTAATCATGAGTAGAGTGGCATGAGGAAACCTATTCTTATAATATAAGGAATAGAGATCCTCATATACCCCCAAGTACTCTAGCAATGACTCATCATTTGAGAACTTATATAATATCCAAATTTATAGTGAAGCATTTTCATCAATCATATGAGGGTTTAATAATTGTATATTAGTTTTAGAAGTAGGTATATGCATACATTTTATTTTGGACCATATAAAACATGGTTTAATATGAGTAGCTTATTTATGCCTTGTAGATTTTACTGAAAGCCTAAGCCTTTCTAATTTATATTATGAGCAGGATAAATTGGTTAGACTATACCTTATTTATTTTTTCCTAATCCCTATCCTTTATATCCATGTTTAAAATATCAATAGCCTAAATTATAGGTATAATATTTTGGTGTAATAAGATTCATT
This sequence comes from Torreya grandis, assembly GCA_037957365.1. Lineage (NCBI taxonomy): Eukaryota > Viridiplantae > Streptophyta > Pinopsida > Cupressales > Taxaceae > Torreya > Torreya grandis. The sequence goes on from JARHVA010002606.1 coordinate 2,022,753, forward strand.
TGTTGGGCCATCACATAATATTTGAAGGGAGCAGTATCCATTAGACATGTATAGACAAATCCTTGGTGGATAAATATTAGGCACATTTGAAATGCATATGGGACCATGAAAAGTACATAAAATGTCTCATTATATCATAAAATTACATCTTTTTCTATTTCATAAATCATGTTTTAAAAGTGGACTTAGATGTAGTTTTAATAATTTATGCTTGTTTTAGAATAAAATATAGGATATGTCTAGTTTATTATTTATAAGTCATTAAAGTCTAAATTTTTATTATTTTATAACAAATTATTAGAGAAAATATATCAAATTTTATACATGCAGATTAAAATGAGTCATCAGTGAAGATAAAAAAGTTTCAAGTTCTCAAATACAAAATCAAGAATAATCTTTATGTAGCCCCGAAGATGTTCAATAGCTTTGGAGTCTCATATAAATCAAATAAATAATTAATTTTGATATGGATTTACAATGTATGAAATATCATACAAGTCATAAAAATACTTTTGTATCAACCAAAAATAGGTCTTATGTTTTTGTTTTGGCTATGAAAGTTTAAGGACAGAATGGACAACTTTTGTAAAATGGAAAAAACAATCATCAAAAGCATAACTAAACTTGAATATAATTTTATATTTATATTTATATTTAATAAATAAAAATTTTCAAGGAAATAATCATCTTGATCTAAGTCTATATGCAAAATTTATGAGTATTTCAACTAGATCTGTACATCCACAGTCCAAATTACGGAGTTCATCAATGAAACTCTGGTGTCCATCATCCAAGCTCAAAATTTGCACAAACATGGAACCAAATATGCCTATAATATATTTTGAAGTTTGGTAGGCCAAAGGATGCATGTGTAAATGTTTTAGGACATATTTTATAGACTTTTTATATATAGAATGTTAGGAAAAATAACTTCCAAAATAGACATCAACACTACACAAGTTTAAAAATATGAAAACATACAAGCAAAGAGTTCTAAATATGATTGCTACCTATTTTTATACATCTCTTTATAGTATATCTAAAAATAGATGTTTCTGAATAAGGGAAGATATTTATAGCAATACAACTACTATGAATATCTCACATATAAAAGTTGTTGGAAGGAACTAAGTTTGTTACATTGTTATTTGTTATGTTTTAATAATAAAAAACTAGTTTCAAACTAATTTGTTAGTTTGTTAGAATAATAATTCAGTTATAAACTAATTTTTTAGGGTTTTAGAATTATAAATTAGTTACAAACTAATTTTCTATTTTGTTACTCTCAAATAAGAAGTTGTTGAAGAAGTTGTATTATAAATACAATATTCTTATTCATTATGATAGTTGGTAGTTGGATAATAATAGCATGGAGTTGTAAAGAAGTCATTTTTAGATTGTAAGTATTTTCAAAATTAATGAAAAGCATATTGCATGAAGTTTATACATAGTGAAGTGTTGATCCAATCTTATTCTAAGGGAGAGAAAGGGTCCACTTAAACAAAGAAGTAGGATTTATGTGTGGATTTTATATGTTTATTAAATATTATGGTGTGGTTTAAATTTTTTCATTTATTATCACATATTAAGTAGTGTGATATATTTTTAACCTACAATATTGTGTGTTAATGTGTGTGTTTTTGATAAGATTAATTTCAACCATTTAATTTTCAAACATTTCTCTTTCACAACAAATTCTATTTCAAAAACTTGAATTAAAAGTGTGTTTACATTTTTTGCAATTTACATTTCTAAAAATAGATTAAAGGTATGTTTAATTTAATTCATTTTCAATTCAACAAAGAGTGTTTCCATTAAAAATATTTCAATCTATCAAAGCATGTTTTTTTTCACAAGTAATAGAGTAGATTTCAATTCAAGCAAAGTATATTAGACCTTTAGGATTAAACGATCTACATTTCACCCCAAATTGACAACTGTTAATCCTTTTCTTTGACACCTTATTATAGACTACCATTTGGCACTGGCCCTAGTTTTATATGACATCAATTGAATTAGTTGATTAAATTAATGGATTGATGACACCCCATTTTTGGAAGGAACTGAGTTTGTTACATTGTTATTTGTTATGTTGTAATAATAAAAAACTAGTTTCAAACTAATTTGTTAGTTTGTTAGAATAATGAATCAGTTATAAACTAATTTTTTAGGGTTTTAGAATTATAAATTAGTTACAAACTAATTTTCTATTTTGTTACTCTCAAATAAGAAGTTGTTGAAGAAGTTGTATTATAAATACAATATTCTTATTCATTATGATAGTTGGTAGTTGGATAATAATAGCATGGAGTTATAAAGAAGTCATTTTTAGATTGTAAGTATTTTCAAAATTAATGAAGAGCATATTGCATGAAGTTTATACATAGTGAAGTGTTGATCCAATCCTATTCTAAAGGAGAGAAAGGGTCCACTTAAACAAATAAGTAGGATTTATGTGTGGATTTTATATGTTTATTAAATATTATGGTGTGGTTTAAATTTTTTCATTCAGTATCACATATTAAGTAGTGTGATATATTTTTAACCTACAATATTGTGTGTTCATGTGTGTGTTTTCGATAAGATTACTTTCAACCATTTAATTTTCAAACATTTCTCTTTCACAACAAATTCTATTTCAAAAACTTGAATTAAAAGTGTGTTTACATTTTTTTTCAATTTACATTTCTAAAAATAGATTAAAGGTATGTTTAATTTAATTCATTTTCAATTCAACAAAGAGTGTTTACATTACAAATATTTCAATCTATAAAAGCGTGTTTCTTTTCACAAGTAATAGAGTAGATTTCAATTCAAGCAAAGTATATTAGACCTTTAAGATTAAATGATCTACATTTCACCCTAAATTGACAATTGTTAATCCTTTTCTTTGACACCTTACTGTAGACTACCATTTGGCACTAGCCCTAGTTTTATATGAAATCAATTGAATTTAGTTGATTAAATTAATGGATTGATGACACCCCATCATTTGTGGTGCCATTAATAGGGATTTTATAGGTGTTATTAAGATATAAATCATAAGCTGACAAATGATTAAGAAAACTTACCATAAAATAAAGAACTTTATGAATATCCCAAGACATTTAAAGGAAAGATATATGCCTAAGAACCCTCAATAAAACACAAATTAAACATGGGAAATAATTTAGAAAATGTATAGAATCTACAAAATAGGATTAGGGTGGATAAATCTCAACCAACAAGAAAAACATTTTCCTATCTATTATCCTAGACCAAGATGAGTATCCTATAATAAATAACATATCCCCATCCATAATACCTAATTTTAATGGGATGTCAATAGATGGTCCTGACTAGTTCTTGTTTGAGTTCAAAATATTATGTCAAGCCTATGACTACAAAATAGATAATTAGAAAATAAAATTATTTCTTTTTAAGCATAAAGATTTATCTATGAGGTGGTTTATAAGTTTGGAACTAGATTATATTCATTCATGGGATGAAATGGAAAATATATTCTTAAAAAAATATCAACACTATTGTAGGGTAATTGACATAAAGGAGGAATTAAATTGTATTAAACAAAAAGAAGATGAAATTATAAAATATTATCAAAATTGATTCTTCTTTGTATATAGATTATGTGTATATGAGTTGAATAAATACCTTGAACCTAATATAAAAAGAAGATTAAAATAAAATAAGTCTTAAAAAAAATATTGAATTATGCATAAACTATTCAAGAAAAATGGTTAGTAGTAGGAAACTAAAACAAGAGGAAGGAAGCAATGATGTAGGATAAATCATGGAGGAGTTATAAAAATAAAAATAAAAAAAATCAGTTCAATTAAACACCATATTAAATGGATTACAATTAAAATCTAATGCCACTACTAAACCTCTAGCTACGTATTGTCCAAAATGTATATTGAAACATGGCCTCCAAGACTGCCCTCTAGATAGGATAAATATGTGTGGCATTTGTGATGCAAATGAACATGACACAAAAAATTGAATCCTCATTCTTATGCTTAAGAACTAATTGATATAGATTACCCAATAAATGTAATAATTCAATTACATATAAAGACAAGGGAATAATTTTCCTTATACTCAAAATATAAATCACTTTAAATCCTAGATATTGTTCTAATCCATGAATTATGTCATGGGATAGACAAATACCTCAAAAAATATGAGGAAAACCAAATTGGTTTCCAAAAAATTAGACATCATAAAATCCATGGGTGTCACAACAAATAAACAACCATGGATAAATCAATAATAGGTAATTCAATAAAGAAAGTTTCTACCTACTCTTACTAGCCAACTTTCACAAACTAAAAAAGTAACTCAAACTCAATTACATGCATACAAAAATAGAAAATATAAATAATATATATCCATCCCATATTTATAGATCTAAAAAAAAAATATGGGAGTCAATGTTACAGATTATTGTAATGTTCAATTGTGTTCTAGCAAAACATTGACTAATTCTCCACTTGCAACATAGAAATTCCTAAGGTACATGAAAGTTCAAACCCACTTAATGATAAATTAAAACAAAAATAAGACATTTAAAAATTAGAGTAGGAATTGAAATTTTTTATTTAATAGCCCAAGCTAGTTCTAGAATCCACTAGTCTGTCTTTGGAGTTCACCATTTTGGCTTTGGAGTCCACTAGTCTGGCTCCAGAGTTCACTAGTGTAGTTATGGAGTCCACCAATCTGGCCTCAGAGTTCACCAGTCTAGATCTAAAAAATTATAATCCATATTTTAAGGGTCAACCAATCAACTTAGAAGCCACTCATGATTAAACTTATAATCACGCACCATTTTAGCACACTATTTTTAGTTGGGCACAAAATAATGAAGAATATTTTATTTCAATTTTTTTTTGTTCACTAGAAGGTGTGACTTCAGAATAATATTCATTCAAACCCACTCAATGATAAATTAAAATAACAATAATACATTTAATAATTAGAGGAGTAATTGAAAATTTGTATTTAAGAGCCCAAGCTAGCTCTAAAATCCACTAGTCTAGTTATGAAGTTCACCATTTTGGCTCTAAAATTCACCAGTATGGATATGGAATCCATCAGTCTAGCTTTGGAATTCACCAGTTTGGATCTAAAAATTCTAAGCCATATTTTTAGGGTCAACCAATCAAATTAGAAGCCACTCATGATAAAAATTTAATCACACACCATTGTAGCATGTTATTTTTAGTTAGGCAAAGAACAGTCAAGAATATTTTATTTCAATTTTTTTGTTGTCCATTACTAGGCATGAATTTAGAAGAAGAGACCTTAAAATATATTTAAACCTCATATTATACCATTGAAATCTCTTATGAGTGAAATTAGGCAAAATAATTCAATCCATCTAGAGATTAAAAAAATTACAACCCAATCGAAAAAAGTATTAAACATAAATAGTTGGTTGATTAATGAGTAAATAAATATAATTTTAGAATTATTAGAAGTAATATTTCAAATAACATAAAAATATTTGAATAAATTTTGTTTTGGATATGATGAGTATGAATTCCTAGTTTCTTATACAAATAAGAATAACATACATAAAGAATTAATGAATGCAAAGGGAAATAGAAAAGTGTGTAGACACTAGAATTCTGTACCACATATATTTGTGTCACTATGCATCATGGACCCATTATATATTTCACTATCCAAATTATTTACCCATGTAGTCATATAAAATTCAAAAATTTGCAACTTGAGTATGGCTAATGACACTTAATACTTATGTCCTTTTTTGCTCTCATAACCCTCTCAAGCTTGTTTTCATTGATTTCCAATCATCCATAGCCTTCCAAACTTGATCTAAAATGATCTAGGACCCTCTCTTCATGACTAATCCATCCCCTAGGTCCCATATGCTCAGGAAAATAGTGTTGGACCCTAGGGTGTCCCCTTTTTAGTGCTCCTATCCAATCACAATTTGAGCCTAGATTGTCTTTTTTCCCTGATTCCTCTTGTTCATTATGTCATCCTAGTTTGGTTTCATCTAACCTATGACCAATAGATCAATATAAAATCCCATTCAAAGATCATTTATAAAGGGTTGAAAAATATCACTCAAGCAAGTAAGAATATAATCAAGACCACTCAAGTACTCTTCCCTATTCTTTGCATATAGCCAACCTATACACTTTCAAGCTAATTCAAGTCCTTAAACTAACCTCTAGTCATCTCAAGCACACCTAATTTTTGCATTTCTTGAATTTTCATTCACTATTTCACCAAACACTCTTAAAAGGAGAACTACATATGGATTGATCCCTCCTCGAAGTATTGGTATATAGGTAGTGTGCCCATACATGGGGTGTGAAGGATGTCCATTACATCTTACACACACTAACCCCTTTTCCATATTTGAAAAATTTTCTATTCAAGTTCATAGAAGACAAAGACATATAAAATTATCTCTACAAGGAGCTCTATTAATAGCAAGACTCCAAAATTTGGTACACATGCTCATACTAACTAGGCAAACAAAACCCAAAAAGTTTAGATCCTCAAAACAATAGTGCCAAGGAAGGACTATAGCGTTGAATCCTAAGGTATCTATTTTTAGTGTTCCTATCCAATCAAGAAATGAAGTTCAAGATCCTATTTGTGATAGTGTCCTAGGCCTACACACAAATTTCTAGACCCTATCTCAGTCAGATCAATATATAATAAGATAAATTTAATTTTCTCTCTCTCACTATTATTTTAATAAAAGGTCAAATTACAATTAAATTTCAAAAATTATTAGCTTTAATTTGGAATATTATTTACTAATTTTCTCTTACTCAGACCATTTTATTATTTAGGAATTAAACACTAATTTCCACAAAAATAATAAATCATTTGGGGAACACAAATTACCTTAAATTACACATGAAAACCCTAAAAACCCTAGGGTAAATTCTTAACTAATTTTTCCCATAAATTTATGAATTTTTTTTTGAACATTTAAAGCAAAAATTCATCCAATTTTTTAAAATTTATTTGTAAATTTTAAAATAATTTTATTTCAAACCCTAGTTACATTAACTAGCTCCCAGTAATTTTCCAATATTAATCCAATAATTTTCTAATTTTTTGCTTGCATATCTAAATCAAAAATTTGAATCAAATTCTCAAATTCAATAATAATTTCAAAATTAATTTTATTTCAAACCCTAGTTGAATCAACTAACTTTCAGTAATTTTCCAATCATTTTCTAAATTTTTAGTTACATAATAAAATTAGAAAATCACTTCAAATTTCAAAAGTTCATAGTAATTTCAAAAAAATTATTTTCCTCAAAACCCTAGTTTCATCTACTAGGTCCCATTAAATCAAACACTTTCCCATAAATTTTTGAATTTTTACTTGCATACTTAACTCATAAATTCAACTTCAAAAATTCATAGTATTTTGCAAAAATATTATTTTCAAAACCCTAGTTGCATGTACTAGCTCCTTTTTTCTTCTTGAGTTACCACCTTACATGTTTGGGAGATCTATATCCTTTTTGTGTAATTTCCAATTCACTATTTTTGGGACTTTTCATTTCTTATATTTAGTACTTTCCTTTTCTAGCACTTTGCCTATTACAATTTACTGCAAAACATTCAAACACATTTTAAATTATTTTCTTACTTTAACAATGGCCCAATATATTGGTTTTGATGAAACTAATAAAAGAGAACTTCAAGAAATTTTAACCAAACATACTGATATACAAGATAACATGATGATAAATCTACAAGAAGAACCAAAAAAAATGAACAATGGTCAATATTCTCAAACCACAGAGCCACCAGTTGCAAATGACATTCTAAGGGCAACTATGTCTCAATAACCCCCTATAGCATCCCAACCTTCTTCTATAACACCAACTATATCTAGTACATCTTTGTCTCCTAATGAGGTAGCCCTTATGCAAGAGATAAGATCTCTTTAATCTAAGGTGCAACATTTTGAGCAAGGTGCCTCTAAACCTACATAGGCTTTGGATTCTTTTACTTTACTACATACACCATTGGTACATCACATTGCTTCTACACCCTTGCCACAAGGTTTTGTTCAACCCAAGCTTACTCTTTATGATGGCAAAGGTGATCCAGAGACACATTTAAGATCATTCCATGTAACATGCTTAGACTATGTGCCAAATGACTGGGTACTTACCAAGCTATTTCCATAGAGCCTAAAGGATTATGCTTTAAAATATTTCTATAGTCTACCAAATTATTCAATCAATGCATTCAATCCTTTAGCTAACATGTTCCTAGCACACTTTAGTATCAACATTTGTGACAAGGTTTCATATAATCAAGTTGTACAACAAAAATAAAGGTCAAATGAGCATCTCACAGATTATGTTCTTCGATATAAGACCATCTTGGCTAAGATGACTAACCCTATGGAAGATTATGAGTTACATGATCTTTTCAAATAGACTCTTCTACCAACACTTCATGAACTAATCATGCTCAAAATATTCTATTCCTTCACTAAATTGTGTCACACATTAAAGGAAAGAAAAGTCAAATTAATTTTAATGAAAAAACTAAAGTACACTAATACACCAGACACAACTAATAAGATTAATATAAAAATACCATATAAGGTCAAGTTCAATGATACTAAAGGACATAATTAGCCTATAGTCAATGTGGCTCCTGAGCCTCCTCAATGAATAATTTTATCAACACCTCCTTGGCATACTTTTTCACACCTTCCAGTTCCTCCAACCAAGGTTTTATAAAAACTTTTGGATTGTAATATCATATCTCTCCTTCCTATTCAATAAGTTGATCTAACAAATCCTCTTCCAAAGGGATATGATCAACATACATTTTGTGACTACCATAAGGAACTATGATATATGGCAAATAGATGCATTAGTTTAAAACACAAGATATAAGACCTCATAGATTCAAACACTATTGATCTTGGAAATTCATTTGAGCCTCCACTAGAAAAGCAAACATAGGATAAAATATTGAAAATATTCTCATATCCATTTCCATAGCATTCTAAACAAGAGTCATGGGATCAATCAGGGGTTCACCATGTATATCATGCACATTCCCCACCAGATACATACATGACACCTTTAGTTGAGTTACATACTTTGAAAAACATGATTGGTGTAGATAATTTTAGAGTTCCAACTAGACATTTCATATCCTTATAAAAGTAGGAGATCATTGAGGATGATACAAACTATCACACACTCTTTATTAGAGTTCACATTAATAATCATCCTATTCATAGTGTTCTCATAGACAATGGATCTAGTGTGAACATGTGCACTATGACATTACTAAAACATTTGGGATATTAAAATTAGGATATCACTCTAATAGACATAATTATCAGTGGTCTTAGTGGGCATATATAGATTTCATTAGGTGAGATAATACTTCCTCTACAAGTTGGTCCTACACATGTGGCCACACCATTCACTATTTTTCTTAGTGTAGGATTTTTTGATATGTTACTTGGTCGACCATGGATTTAGAAAACCAAATCATTACCTTATATAGTTCACAGATGCATGGAATTAATTCATTCTAATCAATTTATTATAGTCAAAAGGATTTACATATAAGTTACCACTCCCCACTTCAGAGCCATTATCTACTTTTTAGTCACTAGTTTCAGTTTCACCCCCAGTTTTAATTTTGCTACCAGTTTTAGTTTTGCCACCAATTTTAATTTCTCCTCCAATTATAGTTACTAATCTATTTATATCTAGACATAGTTGAGGCATCCACCACTAGTATAGAGGGTTCATACATCTACATTGCTTCATGATTCTAGATAGAATCTAGCCATAGTATTCACACCCAGGGTAGTCTCATTAAGATCTCATGCATCTACATAAAGAACATGTTTAGAGGGATTCTCTTACTTCAAAATGGGTCCCTAAGAGCCCTAAAATTATATCCACTTCTTAGAGTTATAGAGAGACCCCACAGTTGGTTTCTACTGTAGATATTTTAGAGCATCTACAACATATATAGATTTTAGATGCACAGTTTCAGCATTTTCATCATGCTTCACGATCACGCACGTTTATACTCCTTGATATAGGACACAATAGATAAGGAGTCTTGTATGAGACTCATCAGTTACTATCATTTCTCCTCAGCATTGATTGTACATAATTTATTATGATGGATTGTACATAGATCAAATAATTTCAAAATACTAAAATAATTTAACATTTCCAAAAAATCTAAAAACATTCAAATATGTTAAAAATAATATTTTTTTTATTGTATACATCATCCATGATTTAAATTTCTAATAATATGCTAGAACTTAAATTTTTTCTTCCATTCTATTGTATGTCAATTTATCTATATTACCATACTTCACTTTATCTTCTTTGAGTATGTGCAGTGAAATCCAACTACATGATTGCTTCACTCTACCCATTAAGGGGGCATTCCTAATTATACATTAAAGACACACATTGATATACATACCCACTAAGGGCATATTATACATGACTACACCATCCAGGTTATGCCATTCCTACACTCTACACTCTAACTTATCATGTTGATGTACATTATCTACTAGGTTAAATAGATTTTTCTATCAACATATCATTAGTATCTAGCACTTGTGCATTTCTTAGCATATACATGGTCTTGTACTAAACATGTCTATCATACTTTCCCTCTTGATTTGATTAGTTACATGTGATTATATATTTATAGTCTTTAAATGATTTATCTTCTTGCTTAGCATAGCTTGATGTGATTACATTTCTAGTTTCTGCTTGTCTCCTATGTGTGCCTTAGTACATTTTCCAATGTCTTTTGCTTTTATTCATGTGTGTACCTTAGAAAATTTGCCAATGTCCTTTTCTTGTACTCTTCTATGTGTCTATGGCCCTTGTGCCAATTTTTCTTGCTCCATTTGTATGTGTATGTGCATTTAAATATGCCTTGTATGCTTGCTTTCTAGTTTGAGTGACATGTGCCAATGTCCCTTGTTTGCAAGGCCCCTTGGTCACCCTTATATGCTTCTTGATTTGTGTGCTTGTTACTTGATTGATTTTGGATGGTTTTCAATGCCATGATCCAAATCATGCATTATCTTGCTTCGTAGATGCCATGATGGACATCATGCTCCATCCCTCTATGACAACTAACAACTAACAAACTAACAACTAGGATTTCTAGTTTTAATTCAATTCCAGTACATTGCACATGCTATTAAATTACTATATCTATCTAGGCATACCCCTATTGATATAACAATCTCTCAATACAAACCATGCTATATCTTGAGTTATTTTATTGATTATCATTGTTATATCATGTATATTTCTAGCTTAGCACACTTGTATGTCTTCTTTTGAGGATAGTCATTGTAGGGTACCTATTTCCTACCCTCAAAAGAGGGGGAAAAAATAGGCATTTTATTATAGAGATAAAAGCTCCTATTGGTCAAAAAATCCATTTTTAGAACAACCAAAATAACAACCAGTCATCAAACCACTTAGAACACAATAGGTAGATAGTCAAGAATCTAGAATAGTGATCAATTTTAGCCTATGACAATAGTACCAAAGCTAGACTATAGCATTAGACACCAAGGTATCCTATTTTGTTGATCCTATCCAAATAATAGAAAATCCAAATTTTCTAAAATCATGTAAAAAAGTAGGTTCAACTATAGTTTTGCATAATTAGACTAATTCAGAATCAATAGTTTTTAGTATAGTTTTCTCAAAGAATCCAAACATAGGGGGCATCATGTGTGGCATGATTGGTTCTCACTTTCAGTTTTAGATATGATAGTTGGTATAAATTTCAGATCAAAATCCATGTTTTAAACACTAGTGATTTGGGGAATATTGCATATCACTTTCACTTCTTTTCTTTCCAAGTTCAACATTACCTAGGCATTTTTAGCAGTTTTGTGCATTACTCCATTTGCAGGTGGTTGGCATCATGTTTAAGAGGCTTTCATACAATCCTAACCTCCACATTTCTGAGTTCTCAAGTTCCCAAGTGCTTCCATATAAAACACATTTTTAGTTTTAGAGTGGTTTTCATACAAGCTTAATCTCCATCTTTTCTGAGTTGGCCAACATTGGCCTAGTTTCTAGTACACATTCAGCCATCCATGCCATATTATCATATTTTTAGAGCATTCATGGGATTCATAAGCCATCTCATATGACATACTTATTCATATCATTATCATTTCATAGCTTCACTTCATGGGGTAACGATGGAGCTAAAGGGCTAGCCTTTGTATTCTTGAGCAGATTAGACACATAGTCTAAACATTGATTAACATATGCAGGATTAGCTAGATTCACTTAGTAGGTGATGATGGAGCCAAAGGGTTATAATTTACATTTTTAAGCCACTTTTTAAGGAATTGAGTACTCAACTCCATTTACAATATAAATTTTGGTATAACATCATCAAATACATCCAACATTACTCAACCTTACTCAGTATCACAATAGGTTTTTTATTAGTTCACATACATGGTGAGGTGTATTCATTGTTTTCTCTTTCTATCTCTCTCATACCTAGATTTTTATGTTATTTTATATATTTTATAAAATACGAATTGGTCTACTCTTTGTTTTCATTTCGTAGATTCACACTTGCGCAATGTGCTCTCTATACACTATCCAACATTACTTAACATCACACAACTTCATGGACTTCACCTTTGCAGGTAAGTTCAGGTATGATTTTTATTTTCTTTTATCCTAGAATTTCATTTTGATACATCATTAGAATAAGGGGGGGGATATAGTCATATAAAATGCAAAAATTGGCAACTTGAGCATGGATAATAACACCCAATCCTTAGTTCCCTCTTAATTGCCCTCATAACCCTCTTAGGATTTTTTTCAATGATTCCCTATCATCCATAGCCTTATAGACTTGATCCTATCTGAGCTAGGACCCTCTCTTCATGACTAATACATCCCCCTAGGTCTCATCTACTCAGGATAATAACACCAAAGTTGGACTATAGTGCTAGACCCTAGGGTGTCCCCTTTTCAATGCTCCTATCCAATCACAATTTGAGCCCAAATTACCATTTTTCCCTGATTCCTCTTATTCATTTTGTTGGCCTAGTCTAGTTTCATCTAACCCATGACCAATATATCTATATAAAATCCCATTCAAATATCATTTAGAAAGTGTTGTAAAATATCACTCAAAAAAGAAAGAATATATACAAAACCACTCAAGAAATATTCCCTATTCTCCGCATACAAGTATCCTATACACTTTCAAGCCAATTCAAGTCCTTACACTAGCCCCTTGTCATCTCAAACACACCTAGTTTTTGCATTTCTTACATTTTCATTCACTATTACATTGAGCACTCTTAAAGGGAGAACTAGATATGGCTTGATCCATCCTCAAAGTATTGGTATGTAGATAACATGCACACACATGGGGTGTGAATCACGTCCAGTACATATTACACACACTAACCCCTTTTCCCTATTTGTAAACATTTCTATTCAAGTTCATAGATGACAAAGAAATATAAAATCACATCTACAAAGAGTTATGTTGGTAGAAAGGCTCCAAAATTTGGTACATAGGCTTGCATTGACTAAACAAACAAAACCCAAAAAGTTTAGATCCTTGGGATAATTATACTAGGGAAGGACTATAGCACCAGAGCCCAAGGTGTTTAGTTTCAACACTCATATCCAATAAAGAAACAAAGTTCAGGATCTTATTTGTGATCCCAAGCTTGCACACAAATTTATAGACCCTGTCTCAATTGGATCAATATAGAATAAGATAATTTAAATTTTCTCTCTCTCACTATTATGTTTAGAAAAGGTCAAATTGCAATTAAATTTCACAAATCAGTAGCTTTAATTTGGAATATTATTTACTAATTTTCTCCTACTCAGACCCATTTATTATTTAGGAATTAAAAACTAATTCCCCAAAAATAATAAATCAACCCACCATTAAAACATCCCTAATTACTATCCTACCCTCCCAACCACGCTTAATCTAATAAAATCTAAATAAAATAAAATAAATTAACCAAACCTCCCCAATAACTTACCCATGATAAAAATCCCCACTAACAACTTAATATTCCTTTTTCCTAAATTATCCCATGGTTAAAACAAACCTAAAATATGTTTTTAAAAGATAGTAGTGATTTATTAACCATTCCCATGATTGTTGGCATTTCGATATGATCTCCAATGATTATATATAATTGAGTATAATCCTCCCAAATGACCACTTGATCACTTACAAAACATTTGAGGAATATTCCTATGCATGATGCACAAGAATTTTGAAACATTGATGCTCATATTTCTTATTGATCCACACACAAGCCTAAAATACCTGATGATCATCTCTAAAGAGTCAAAATTTTGGTTTAAAAACAATATTATTATCAGAATCATGAAAAACATTTGAGGTAAGTTTTATCTTCTTAAAAAGCATAATTTAGTGTATTCCTATTTAATCACATCTTACTCTATAGATTATCCCATCTTCTTTGAATCCTTTTCCTAGGCCATATTTTTTATTATCAAGATTTTTTACCAGAATCGATGCCAATTCATATAATCAACATATATCTTGGTAAATTGATATCGATCATGCCAATTGATATCAATACCTATCTGATTCTATTCTTTTAGAGATCTATATCAATTTTTATAGACCATAAGAAAGCATTTAGTATAACCCTATTTTCCACTCTCTATAGTGTGGATTCTACCTTTAAATGACTCTTCTAGGAGCCCATTAGGAGGCTTATAACATAGTTCATTTACCTATTATTACTCAACCATTTTTTGGCAACCAATTCAACATTGCACATGCATTAAAACTTTATGTTATTGCCTTTACACTGAATCCTAAAGACATTCTAGACTAACTTGAAATCATACAAAAAGACATCAAAGTTATTGAACTCTTTTGGCTAGATTACTTTTATATCCATGATGAAGATAATGAAAAAGAATAAGAGATGGAAGAATAGGTGTGTCTTAGATTATAAATATGTGCCTTTAGCAGTATCTATAATTTTCATTATTATTATTATTATTATTATTATTATAATTATTATTATTATTATTAGCTTAAATATGAGAAAAGTGGGTTGAAATCCATTCTAAGAATCTTACCACTTCCCAGAATTTTTATCTTACCATGCAACACACTTTATTATCATATTAATCCATTTTTGTCAAGTTTATTGATGTGTGCAAGTTTTCCTTCCTATCTAAAAAGGAGTCCTCATGATCAGTTGAGATAAATGGTTAGCAAATTCATCTCATAGGTATGCCTTATTCACGGATAAAACCTTATTATTTTATGAGTTTTATCAGTTCATTTACATAAAGGAAACTCAAAAAAATACTTAAACAAAGTGTTAAGAGAACCATGGCCACCAAATCAAGAAATTTCAAGTATGTATTCTTGGTTTTTATATAACTACAAATATGTTTCCTATGAATTTTTATTTCATACATGGAAAATATGCCTCTACCATCTAAATATTTTTTAAATCATTGTCATTAACCACTTTTCCAATTAATACAATAACAAGCCCATTCATGGTGGCCTCCACCACACTATTAGTATTATGTTGGTTATGGGCATTTTAAAAAATAACTAATATATAATAATGAAATGATAACTTTTCCACCTCCTAAATTTCATCCACAATCAGGGGTTCATAATAAATATTCCATTACTCATACTTGAGCCATATCTACAATCATAATAAATGTTGTTTCATTATTTATCAATATGCATACTTGAATCAAATAACATCTATAAATATGTGAAATTATGCAAACTAAGATATCATATGAATTTTTTTTCAAATAGAACATGTTTTTGGATAGCTTGTTAATATTTTTATATAATTTATTCAAATTAACATCTAATATTTGTGTGAATTATATAGGCATTATTGATCATATTTTAGCACCTTTTTTAGTTTGCTAAAATAACTTGGTTGCAACATATTCTTCCCAACATTTTTCTTTGGTTAGAAAAATCATAATTAATGGATTTGGAGTAGGATAAAGACCAATAAGAAACATATATTTTTGACAAGTAAAGAGACATCAGAGGATTATCTCAATCCATCATGGACCAACATAGTTCTAGCTTCAGAGTCCATCAGTCTAGATTTAGAGTTCATCAATCTGCCTCTGGAATTGTACAAACGTGTTCAAGAGCTCAACAAAGGAAATTTGAATCTTATGCATCATTAAACACATCATGCAAATATCTTTGAATAATAATGGGGAATTTTTTCTCATGCTTTACACATGGGCTGATTTTGGTAAAGTCAACTCACAAAATGAATTTTATCAACTTTCTAGTTAATTTAAGTGTTGTAGAGGAACTGGAACAACCACTTTCTAATTTATCATCATGTTATCATTTCATGAAATGTTAAAAAAAAGTAACAAAATAAATAAATTAATTAAAAAAAAAGAAAAAAAGAAAAAATGATAATGAAAACCTCTAGTGGGAGAAGGAGATGAGGTCTATAGAAACTCTAGGATGTTAGCTCTACATTAATGAGATTTTAGGTCTCTTCCACACTAATGATCACTATGGATCTAGGTAGGATATTGATTTATTTTCATTAATTTCTATTTTTGATCGATGATTCACCATTTAGGTGGTAATGGAGTATCCTTTATTTAATGATTGTTGCTTCCATCTCTACATCCATAGATTTAGAGAAAGCTTAAGCGAGCAAACACAACTATGGCCCTGAAGTAGGTGAGGAAATTCATCCAAAAGGTATTCCATGAGGTAATGCTAATGAATTTAACTCTCCATTACCTGATGTTATTCTATATGTTCCTAAATTTGACAAAGCTTATCATTTGTTTGTGAATTTTACTTTAATTACATATTTTTTCAATTGAGTCTGCCTAGAGAGCCTTCTAAAGTAATGGGTTCACAACCACTAGCAAAGCCATGGTGTGAAACTTGAAGGATTATAAAATCTTACAAAGGGATTCTTTTTGTTTCACTTTTCTAACCCAAAACATTGTAAATTTATTGGTATTCATGGGCCTTGGTTCATTTTCAACACTTTGGTGGTGTTTTCTCACTGGATTTGAGACTTTCAAGTATCTGAGCATGCAAAATTGAAAGTACCCATCTAGGTTGAATTTATTGGCTTATGAATACCCCTCTTGGGTTTTATATACCATTTCATAAAAATTATAGGGCATTTCATCTTCCATGAGTAAAGTAAATTCTATATGGCTCATCTTTAGAAGAGAGTTTTTGTGGAAGTTGATTTTTCCCATGATTTAGAAGATACTATTGATATACAAATTGGATCTAACCATTTTTTATAGATTTTTTTATATATCAACCTCCCAAACACTTGATTTCAATGCCATTCCTCATACCACATAGTTTGGGAGGGCCCTTTGATGGTTCACACACCCCCTACTCTTAAGGAAAAAGGCAGATATGAAGCCAAAGATCAAAATGGAAATAATGATGGTTGAACCATCATCACCATAAAAAAACAAAAATTATTCTAAAGGTGGTGTTAGGACATAAAATTTATCATTTTTACCTACTAGAAATAATTTTATGTCAACATATACTAGCAAATCTACCTTACCCACCAAAGCTTCACCTCCTCTTTCACAAATGTTGCATGTAGTGGCCTCGTTGGTTGATATGCCACCCTTAGTGCCACAGTCACAACCCTCTCCTAGTGTGAGTGGCCCTAAAGAGGATATGAGTCTAGTCACTTTGGACTAAAAATTAGTTTTATGATGCTCTCGTAACCTCTCTCTATCTCCTAAAGAGGAGGAATATATGGTAGACAAGAAAAAACCATTTAGACTAAATGATTACATGCCCAAAAATATCATGTATAATAATTTTTTTGCATTGGAAGGACTCTCCAAGGAGAATGGCATGCACCTCAATCCTATCCAATAATTGTGTATTCCTAGAATTTTTGAGGTCTTATTGATCTAACGTGTAACTATGTGGTCAAGAATAGCTACCATTTTTTCAGTAACATAAAAATTATTTGTCTGTAAGAGGTCAAGATTTATAGCTTCTTACTACAAAATGTAACATGAATCATTTGTCCTAGGGCCATATATTAGGTGACTAGGCATGAGTTTGGGTATGGTGGGGCCATCATGTCTTTGGCTCTATATCTTTCTCAAAATATCATTTTTTGGGGTTCAGACCCCACCCATTGAGTGGTGTGGACCCTTTTTGATTTTAACAAAAACATCATTGGGCTAGTCAATTTATATGCCTCTAATGATGCTTTGGAATGGCAAACCATGTAGAGATGGTTGGTTGACTCTCTCCTAGATGTTCATTGGATCCTTTATGGTGACTTTAGCATCATGGAGCTGGTTGAGGATTAAGAAGGGTTCCTTTCGATGTGATGGTTTGTAGGTGAGCATGAATCATGGTTATATATGTGTAATAAGATTGGGGTTTTTGATACTAACGATCACTAGAGGAAGGATTCAAACTCTACTTGGTTTACCTAGTCCAATTTCCACTAAGGTATGACAAGGTACTTCAACATTTTGATAGAGCTCTGCTAGCCAAACAAGATATTTTTTATTTTGCTTAGGTCAAAGATAGGCTTCTTTCTATCATTCCTAATACTTTTATCTCAGATCATCACCCAATTTGATTTAACTTTAAATGGATTTCTCTTCAAGTCAAGCCATCTTCCATACAATTTTATCTTGGTACTACCCACCTCAAACATGAAGGAATGGTGGGGCACATTTTTTGAATTTGAAATTTATTTCATCGACTAAAAGGAGATACTGGATGGATTTAGTGGTCGTGTGAGGCTCTTTCTCACACTTCTACATTTATTCAAATCTATGGCAAGTAAATAACTATTTTTAGACAACATCTACATAATTCTACAAATCATGAATTCATATGTGCCTCATAAAAAATAGAGTAGACACTATTTAATGTCCACATTTAAACTCAATTGGCATAATGGAGACATAAGTTCCAAATTTAGTAAGCACATAAAGCTAGAGGATCCCAACTGTGAGCTTATATGCACTAGCTAAAAATTGGTGACAAGGAATCCAAGGGCTTTTTTCCCTCCTCTACTTTAGGAGATTTATTGATATAATCAAAGCTATCAAGGAAGGAAATTTAAGACTCACCAAACCTATTGACACTTTTCATGCCTTTGTGTATCACTCATGGTGTTTTCTTGGTGCAAGCTTCTTCTCCAAAAATGGAGGTGACTCTCCTTTAATGTCTCTAGGTTGTGTCTTGTAAAGTCTCCAATTCTCAAAGAATTTATTGTGATAGGCGTTTATATTTTAATGACCTTCATGAAGATATTAAATAGATGGTAGTGGATAAAGCTTGAGGTATTGTTGGTTTCCCATGTGAGTTTTATCAAACCTTATGGGACACTATTGGTCATGATCTCCATTGGGTGTATTGTGAATCCATCCTAACCAAATCCTTGTAAATCCTTATTAATCAAGGTAATATCAAGTTCATCCCCAAGTTTGGTGATCCTAAAATTATCACAAACTAGAGACTAATTACTTTACTCAGTGTATCCTATAAGATTATTTCCAAAGATTTGGCTCTCAGGGTGAAACACATTATCCCCTTAATTTTTTAGAGTGAACAAACATGATTCATACAAAATAGGTTCATCCTGGACAACGTCATCACTATTTGGGAAGGTACGGAATGGGCTAGGATTTCTAATCAAAAGGACCTATTTGTCAATATTGATTTTGAAAAGGATTATGATCGCATTGAGTGGAACTTCATTCTAACCATACTACAGACACTTGGGTTTGGCCCAAATTTTATTTAGATTGTTAATATGCTTTTTTAGGATGTACGGGCTTGAATTATTATTAATGGAACCCAATCTTCTCATTTTTAAATATATTTCTCCATTAGGTAAGGTTGTCCTTTAGCCACTTCCCTATATGTTCTTGCACCAATTCTAGATAATTATGCTACCATGGGTCTAGTGAAAGGTATCTCTCTCTCGTATTCTAATTAAAAAATTTTAAATGGTCATTTTATGGATGACTCCTTTCTCACTCTCTAAGAGAAATAAGAATCCATTAAGAATGATATGAAATGTTTTCACATACTTTGTTTGGATTCAGGATCATCTATTCAATGGAGGAAGACCCAATGCTATAGGTAGGCATTGGGCCCCAGACCTCCTTGGATTAAATAATTTCAATGGAAGTGGATTCTACCAAGAATGTAGTTTAAGTTTATAGGCATTATTTTTGCCTTTCAAGCCTCTCATCTTACTTATGGTCATATGTGGTTTAGAGAGTCAAAAAAAAAATTCCTTTTAGATTACTAAGCCTCTTTCTTTGGCTAGAAATTTTCAAACCTGCTCTAAAGTTTTGGTAGCCACATATGTATATTATTACTCTTTCTATTCCCCTTTTATTATTTCCTAAAATAAATTAGAAAAACTTCTAAGGGATTGTCTTTGGATAATTATGAGGGACATAATGGATTCCACAAAGTTTCCTAGAACATTTGTTTCTAACCTAAAGAACCTATGGGACTGGGTCTCCTTGATATCAAAATCCAAGGACTTGCTCTTAGGGCCAAATAGATAATTAGAGGTATTTATTGGGATTAATCCTAGATGATTCTTATTTTTCATTGTATCTCTCAAGGTCTTCCCTATGTTAGGAAACCATGGCAAGTCTTGGGGCTTCATTCCTTACTTATCACACTAGTGTCAGTTAAAATTAAGGGTACTTTTGTATTTCAAAGCTTATGGAAGGCTTGGGAGAAGTTTAAGCCTCACCTCAACTAGGATGGTGAAGGGCTCAAAAATGGCCTCTCCATTAAATCTCAATCCCTTTGGTGGTCACCTTGTCTTAATTTTCATAATGTTCCCTTTGCCTTAGTCCCCATGAGTTAAAGGGATACACCTTTTTAGAAAAGGTGTGAATGTTATTAGTGATATATTTTATAAGGAGAGAAAGGTTTGGCTCACTTGGTAGTAACTTCAAAATAAATATCAATTAATAAATTTAGATGCAGATACTATTTCATAAATTCAAGGCTCCATACTTGAAAAATATTTGCATAAGATTGGAGTTAATTATCTTGTTTCTTAGTGGAAGAATTTTCATTGGTCTACAACCACCCCCTTCACCCACTATTTTCCATGGATAAGATGTCAATAAATTACCCCTCAACATATTATAGTTGATATGCTCAATATAAGATAGAATCTTCATTTTTGTGATGGGATATGGGCTTGGCATTTTAACATAGTATGGTTTGCTTCTTTTAAGCCCAAAAAATCTCATTTTCTATGGTGCCTTAATTACCAAGGCTTGCCTATGGGTGACTGACTCAAGCATCTAGGTGTGCCTAACCCCATATGCATGGCTTGTCAACAATCAAAGAATATTAATCATCTCTTCTTGTTTTGACCACATGCTCAGTTTGTGTGGTATTAGATTCACTCCCTTTTTCAATCTTTTCATCTAGAATTCTTCATGTGGAAGATGGCTCTCTTAGGGGACTCAACTTTATTTCCTACAAAATATAATCATTTTTGGTAGATATTTAGAGCTAACATTTTTTTTAAATATGGAAATCTAGGAATTATGCTTTATTTACCAAGAAGAGCTGAAATTTAATTTTTCTATTTCTAACAAAATTACTATTCTCTCTAATATCACTCTTTAGATTCAAATTTAAATAGACAAGGTCCATCTAGATATCAACCACCTCTATCATTTTCTTGATCACTAGGGAAATGCTCTATGTGTGGTCAATCGAGAACCTCCTGAACCCCCATGACATCCTTAACCCCCTTGGGGATGAAGACATGGACCAAGATGATATTAGTCTAGACCCAGATGTAAAAATACTCTCCATGCCATTCACCACCTAATTGGCCTTCTCCTTGTAGTGGTTTGTGTGGTTCTTCCTGATCTAGAGGTGATGGTAAGGGTTGGGGATCTCTTCCCCCATCTTAGGATTGTGATAATAGAAGTTGGGGTCTACCTCCTCAAGGCAAATTTCCATGCCTAGATGTAGCTATCTCCCTTAAAATAAATCAAAATAAGACTTTGGAAGAGCATTAAAACACTAGTTGGGAGCCCTTACCTACTAATGGAGATCCTCCTACCATGGGAGGATGGGATGATAAGCCTTTGGGTACACCATATCCTCTGCCTCCCTTGACTTCCATGTTTATTTTTGCTACTTAAATGTTCTCATTAATGTTGACCCAAATATGCCTAGAATGTATTTTAAGGTTTGATAGGCTAAATAAGGTATATCATATTAAAGAAATGTATTTGTATACAAGAGACCAAATCAATCCCAACCTTCCATACCACCTATATGTCATTGATGTCATAAAATAGGGTAATATCATATATATTTTCAAATATGAATAGGATCTCAATTCAATGACAATGCCATCCACATTTGGTATCATCTCATATATCTCATAATAAACCTTTCTATGGATTAAATGGATTGGAAAATGGGTTATGGGTTATAATAAATGAGCCAAAAAACTAAAATTTTGTTCTTGACTTACCCATGCATGATCTTACAAAAGTTAAATTTTGACAAAAAATTTAATATTATTACATTGATGATAACCATAAAGTTAATGTGTTTCATATCTATGTCCAATGGTGTAAACCTAAATATATAAATCCTTTCTACCTATATCTCCCTTAAGGGCTTATGTTATTCTATTGAATAAGGTTAATGGAAAAAGCCTAACATTCAAAAAAAAATTGTTGTCTTCCTATACACATTTAACCCCTTCCTTCCTCTAGGTCTATACCTATAATATCGATGGGTGATTCTTATCAACATATTTCATTCGTACTCATAGGGATTTAATGTCCTTAAAATTCAACACTTAATTCTAATGAGGTAAACATGATAAGCCTTTGTCTTTTTCTTCATCACCATTATGGGATCATCTCATTTTTTTATGCAAGCCTATACTTTATGGAGAAACAAAGCATTTTATAACATCTTTCCCATTTCATCCTTATCTAATTAACCTTATCTTGTTTGTATGGCTAAGAATGATCACCTGATAAGGTCATTTTTCATTTTTTTCATATTTTTTGATTTAAGAGTGTATCTATATATTAATCAAATAAGGATATGGTACAATGCTAATCATACCAAAAAATGGGTGGAAAAGTCATAGCCCATGATAATAATAATACCAAGGGAGAAAACACATCAAGAAAAGTCTAAAAGGTGGTCAATAAATTACCACACACATGAAAAGAAACATCACATCAATAGTTTAACAACAAAGTAGAGAAAGCAATAGAAAGCAATAAAGAGGACAATTAAGTATCTACAAAAAACATGAATGTCAAGGGAGGTAGTGGAGATGGTGGGTTTTAGGGCTTAGCACCCCATCCTCCCAGAGTAGGAGGGTCCTCATCCATAGGAAAGGGCTCCTACCCATCATTTTACTGAGTTTTTAATGCCTCATCTTGGTTTCTTTTAGGAGAGATAACTAGATCTAGTCATGAAAACTTGCCTTGGGGAAGGACCCCAACCATTGATGTCACCATTGTTAGTTAGGGGAAGAGATCCCAAACCCCTACCATCACCTCTAGATTTGAAAGAGCCAGTTGAATCACCACCTCATGGGAAAGAATAGAGAGGTGGTGACCAATGAGGAGAATGACTCCTATGTTTAGTTTTGGAATGTTGTTGGCATGGTCCATACCCTCATCCTTGGAGAGGCATTAGCTACTGTGGAGGCTTAGGAGGTTATCAAATAACCATGCATGGGGCATTTCCCTAGTGGTCAAGTAGATATTGGAGGTGGTTAAGCTATAAGTATACTTTATTAGTTTGAATTTGAATTTGAAGAGTGATACTGATAGAACATTAAATTTTTTAGTAACAAAAAACTTTGTTCTAGCTCTTCATGATTAATGCAAGCATAATTTCTATCTTTCCATATTTGAAATAAAATATCAACTCAAAATATCTACCAAAATTTATTATATTTTTCAAGCAATAGAGTTGAGTCCCCAAGAGAGCCATTTTCCATGTGAAGAATTTAGGTCAAAAGGGCTAAAAAAGGGAATGCATTTAGCACCATGTAGATTGTGCATGAGAACAAAACCAAAAAAGGTGTTTAAAAGTCTCTAGTTTATAATAAACCAAGGAGATGGGGATTGAAACTCCCATATACTTGAGTTTATTGCCCATAATTAAGCCCTGATAAAGGAGACACCATAAAGAAAGAGATTTTTGGGCTTAATGATAGCAGTCCACATAATTTAAAGCATTTGGCCTAAACCCCATGTCTAGAATGGATATTCCATATGAGGTTCATCATTTCATTAGGAATATGATTAAGGGTTAGCAAATTATAACCATCTGAGGGGAGTATCAGATGAAAGGGGTGGTTGTATGCTAATGTCAGTCCTTCCACCAAGGAACAAGGGAGTTGACCCCTATTTTATCCAAATATTCATCAGGTATGAACCCTTGAATTTATTTTATAGCCTCTTCATCTAAATTATTTAAATGATTTTTTTTACTAAGTGAAATAGGCCTAATTCTCTTTGTAAATGAGATCACTTATAAATTTCAAACCTTTTCTAAAAAGCCTTAACCCTTTAACCCAAGGGACTAAGGCAAAGGGAACATTATGAAATTTTAAGCAAGGTGACCACCATAGAGACTGGGAATTAATGGAGAGGTCATTTCTAAAACCCTCACCTACCCAATTAAGATGAGGTTTAAGTTTATCCAAAAATTTCCATAGGCTTTTAATAACAAAGGTACCCTTGATTTTAACTGGCACTAAGGTAATGAGAAGTGAGTGAATTCCTAGACCTTGCCATACTTTTCTAACACATGAAAGTCCTAAAAAATATAATGGAGTAGAATAATATTCCATTCATCATACCTAACAAGACCCTTGACAATCCATTTAACACCAAGAGTAAGGCCTTGAATCTTAATGTTTAAGAGGCCCATACCACTAGCTTCCTTGGGTTGGCAACATATGTTCTAGGTAACTATGTGGTAGCCCTTGTGGCCCTCTTAAATTATCCTATATAAAATCTCTTAGGAGTTTTTATAACTTTTATAAGAGGAATTATAAGGGGCCCAACAATAATAGTAATACACATGAGTAGCTACCAAAACTTTAGAACAAATCTAAAATTTTCCAATAAAATATAAAGGCTTTGTGATCCATAAAGAATTTATTTTCAACTCTTTGCACCACATAAGACCATAGTTTAGAGGGAGAATCCTGAAAAGGAAAAGGTATGCCAAGCAACTTAAATTACACTCATGTAAGAAGCCATTTCCATTAATATCCCTCCAACCAAGGAGGTTTGGGACCCAGAGATTAATGGTATCATTTGGTGTTTCTCCATTGGATAGATGATCCTAAATCCAAACAAAAAATATGGATACATTCCATAGCATTCTTAACTAACTCTTCTTCCTCTTGAAGAGTGAGAAAAGATTCATCTATGAACTAGCCATTCAAAATTTGTCTATTAGAATAAGGGAGGTAAATGCCTTTCACCAAACCCCTGGTAGTGTAGTTAGCTAAAAGGTAGCTAAATCCTTATAGTGATAACAAATATAAAGAAGGGGATAGATGGAATCCTTGTCAAATTAAAAAAAGAAGTTCAAACCAATAAGATTGGGTGCCATTTATAGTAATACAAGCCCCAACATCCTAAAAGAACATGTTTACCATTTAAATAAATTTGGGGCCAAAACCAAGGGCCTACAACATGGAAAGAATTAATGGCCACTCAATATGATCATAAACCTTCTCAAAATCAATCTTGACAAACAAGAAAAATTATTGGAGAGATGATCCTATTCCATACCTTCCCAAATGGAAATGACATTATCCAAAATAAATCTATTTTAAATAAAGATGGTTTGTTTACTCTTGAAAATTAAAGGAAGAATGTGCTTGAACTTGAGAAATAACGCCTTAGAAATAATCTTGTAGGATATGTTGAGAAAAGTAACAGGCCTCCAATTGGTGATAATTTTAGGATCACTAACCTTAGGAATAAACTTAATGTTACCTAATTTATAAGGGGTCCCAAAGAGTTATTTAAAATAGCTTCATAGTAAACCTTGTGAAGGTCAAGGCCAATAGTATCCCAAAGGGTTTGGTATAATTCACATGGGAAACCATCAATTCTTGGAGCTTTATCAACTTTTATCTGCTTAAAAAATTCATGGAGGTCACTGAGATATAAGGACCTATCTCAAGAAATCCTTTAAAAATTGGAAACTTTGTAGGGTACCATTTGGAGGCATTGATGGAGAGTCACCTCCCATTCTAAAGAGGATGTTTGTGATGATAAAACATCATGGTAATGATGAAAAAAATCTTTCATAATGTTAATAAGTTTGGTAAGTCAATCATTTCTTTGACAACTTTAATTATGTCATCAACTCTTCTAGAGCAAAAAAGGGTAAATAAGTCCTTAGAGACTTCATCTCCTATTTTTAACCAGTGCATACAAGCTCTCAGTTGAGCTCCTATGGCCTTGTGAGCCTCCTCAACTTGGATCTTAAGTCTCTAATGTGATACTTGAGTTTGAAGTTAAATATTGAAATAAGAGAGCTTGAGTTCTTGTGAAACCCAGAGATATTCATGGTTTGTAGCATTATGAAGATGTCATTAGAAAGAGGCCACTTTTTTACCATAGATCCAAAGAAAGGTGGTAGTGTGAGCAAGAGCATATGACCACCACTAGATCTATACAGTATCCCCATCTAGATAGGGAACCAATTTGAACATTTATGATAATATGCCCCATTATTATTTCATGTTTAAGATGAGAAGTATTGAGATAAAACTGAGTGGAGGTAGGCTTCACTTAAAGCATGGTCCACTCAATATTAAAGCAGATAGGGTGGTGATCAGATAAAAAATTATCAAGGATGATTGATACTAGCCTATTATTCACTAAGGAAGAGAAGAAAATATATTGTTTAGTTATCAAAACTTGATCAAGCTATTATGCACCCTATCCTCTCCTTATAGAAAGTTAGACCAGATGAACTAGGGGGTGGATGAGTTTTTCATCTGGTGGTGATTGAGATCAAACACCCTAAGTTTATTACACACATAAAACTAGGATTCACACTCACCATCATACCACTACATTAGAAGGCATCCTTATTTGTCTTCAGCCTATTCTACCATGTTAAAATCACTACAAATAATCTAATGCACATCAATAAGTGAGTCATCCAACTATATCCATAGAGCATCCTATTCCACAACATCATTAGAGGCATATAATTCAACCAA
The DNA here is from genome assembly GCA_037957365.1 of Torreya grandis. Lineage (NCBI taxonomy): Eukaryota > Viridiplantae > Streptophyta > Pinopsida > Cupressales > Taxaceae > Torreya > Torreya grandis. The sequence goes on from JARHVA010002606.1 coordinate 2,050,129, forward strand.
CCCAATGATGTAATTATTAAATTCCAAAAGGGCAAAAACCACCCAATGGGTGGGGTCCAAGCCCCAGGAAATTATATTATAAGAAAGATATAGAGCCAAAAAAGTGATGGCCCCACCACGCCTAACTTTATGCCCAATAACTTGACATATGGTCCCAGGCCAAATTATTCATGTTGCATTCTATAGTAAGAAGCCAGAAATATTAACTTCTTGAAAGTAGAGAATTTTCATACTACTAAAAAGTTGACAATTGTTCTTGACCGCATACTTATATGGAGGATAATTAAGGCATTGAACATTCTAAGAGTAAACAATCATTGGAAACTATCAAGGTGCATGTCATTATCCTCTATGAGATATTCAAGCATAAAAATTGATCAAACATACATTTTTGGGCATAAAATCATTCATTTTAAATGGTTTTATCTTGTGAGACATATATTCCTCTTTTTCAAGAGAGGGAGAGGGACTACAGGAGAACCAAAACACTGATTTATGGTCCAAGATGACCAAACTCTATTCTTTCTCTAAAATATTCATCCTAGGAGAAGGTTGTGATGGTGGATCTAAGGGTGGATCCTTAACCATAAATCCACTTCTTTTAGATTACACACAAGTATAGGAAAAACTTTGTTAGGCAAACAAAAATTCCTAGTAGAAGTCGAGGCATGATTATTCCCAATAGGTCTGTATGAAGAAGCTTGTGTTCTATTGCTACCTTTTTAGGAGTTATTATTTTATTTGTTGGTGACTATGGTCTAACCATTATTATTTTCATATTTATATTTGGCCCCAAAGCCACCCTTTTATTGAGTAAGGGTGCATTCACCATCAAAGGACATTCCCAGATCATAGAGTCTAAGGACTAGCACTGAAAGTAAGTAGTTTGGAGATTGATATATAAAACACGCTGATAAAAGTGATTAGTGACAATTTTTATATTAATGGAATATTTCAAGTCTCAAATAAATCTACTTCAACACAAACCCTCTTCTAAGGACAAGCCATAAAGAACTTGGTCTGCTCATGGCATATGAAGTGCCCTATGAGTTTAATGAGTTGGTCAATAAAACCCGATAATGGGAGAGGCAAGCTAGGAAACTCAACCCAAAAATAACTTTACTTGATTCAAGACTTGAAAATCCTAAGTCCAGTGGGAAAAAATAAATAGAGTATTACGAATAAACTAAGGCCCATGGTTAAAAATGACTTTGTAATGTTTTGGGTTTGAAAAATGAAATAAAAAAATCCCTTGGTAAGGTTTTGGAATCCTTGCAACTTCACATCATGGAATTGTCAATGGTTGTAGACCTATTATTTTAGAAGGATCTCAGGGGGGACTCAACCCAAACAATAAGTAATAAAAGTAAAATTTTCAAAAAACTAACAGGCTTTTTCAAATTTAGGCACATCCAAAATAACATCAAGTAATGGAGAATCATAATTAGTAGCATTACCTCATGGAAGACTTTTAGGATTAATTTTACTCATTTTAGGACCATGGTTATGCTCATTCACTCTAGATTTATCTACATATGTGGATGTAGATAGAGGTGGTGGTCATTTAAAATACGGTATCCCCTACTACCCAGAGGGTGAATCATTGATTAAAATCAGCAATAAATGTGAATAAAATCTTGCCTAGATTTATGATGATCAGTAGTGTGATAGGGATACTTAAAGGCTCATCAATGCAGACCTAAAAAACCTAAAGGCTAAGAAAGGATCATCCTTGGAATTTTTAGACAAACCCTCTAAAAGAATAATTTTTTTGAAAATATTCTAGCTTTTTTCTTTGAGTTGGTGTTTATTAAAAATATATTCCATCTCATAAGATCGATTATGTGATAGAGCCAACGCATTCATATAGGCATCACCCATTTAGGCTTAAGTTATTTATTAAAATTAAATCATGGCAATGAATTAAACAAATCCATTTCATCTACTCTCTCCTTTTGGACTATCAAGCTTATAAATTTAAAAAATGGATACTTAAAAGTGAACACTACGAGCAATGATAAGTGAATATTTCCAATTTTCACCATGACACAAGACATTAAAATCCAGGTCATCCCCATAAATCCATAATCCAAATTAAATATCTATATATCACCACACCTTATTCAAATATTTTAAATAACATCATGTTATTATGCCATACTCTATACATCTCAATTGTAGTTATCTGTATTTACATCCATCTAATACAATTATTAAATGTGACATTTGTCCTGGTGTAGAAATATGTAATAATAGAAACAAAATTGTGCTACATTCATGGCCACCTTTATATTTCATATTTTCACAACTCATTGCATCTTTTCAAATATTGTCAAATCTTTACTTCCTTAGTGTGTGAGATGTATTGTTGAATTTTGGTACTTTATTCACAATTTACATAACTATTAATGACAATCATTCCCTTTCTTGATGTCATTAAATATGTCTATTCATTCCCCTCACTCATTTTCAATATATATCATCCATTTTCCTTCTTTTTAATTTATATTTATTATGATATCCATAATTCTTTCTCATAGCTTGCAAATGGTATATTATAATTATGTATCTTTAGGGGTTTACTCAAAGTGCCATATTACATCAATTTGAATTACCCCCTAAGAATTGGGAACTAAATATTTCCAAAAAAACCTCCTCATTTCTCTAGGTATTTGGAAATAAAAGCCTTATAACAAAGAAATCAATGGCTGTGAATGGATAGGAGTATCCAAAGGAAAAATTGAAAACTATAGACATAGTCAAGGCATATTTTTTAGGCCACATAAGAATGTAAACCAATTGATGTAAGAGCATAAAATGAATTCCATGTTTATATTTATAGTAAGATTCATTTTGACTGAAAGTAATCATAGTTTTTTGTTTGTAGAGAAAAAAGAGAAGCTTATGGAAAAATATTTAGCCAAGATAAAGATGATCCCTATGGTCGATTATGCTAGTATATTTTAAGGAAATAAGTCGTGCATGTCCAAATCAAAATGAATACATTGTGACCAACCTTCACCTTATGTTTTTTATAAGATGCTTTACATTGAATTTTAAAGTGGGTATTTTGATTATTAGTGTATACACACAATATTTTTAAACTTTATCATTTTATGATGCTTTTCTCTTACAAGCACCTATCGAATCTCTCTAAGTGTACACCTTAAAGGGTACACTAGGAAAGGGGTGGGCAGACCTTTGGTGATTCAAATTAATGTTGGTCCTTATACCATTATCTAAAACCATTATAATTTACTTTTATCTAACTCCCTAAGTAATTAAAACCTACTTATACATTCCTCTAAGAAATTTACCTTCCAAAACAACTACTAACTAAACATACACCCATTTTTATTTATTTTCATACTATGTCGACTTGTTCAATCTTGTTGGGAATTTATTGGACATTTTTATTATATGTCAGCCCAACTAACCTAGTTTGAGGCCTAACAACTATCTTTCCTGCTAAATAAGACCAACCTGGTCGACCTTATCAGTTAAGTTCCCAGTGGGGTTTAGGATCAATCCTTAGCTATAAATACCCCATTCACTTCATTTTTAAATAGAGGAAAATTGATTTTCACATGTCTATAACTCTAAATTATATTATTTATACATTGGAGGAGTCATTACTTAGGGTTTTACCTTGGAGAGAAATAAGCTTATCTTGTGGGAAAGTCTCAGATGCAAAATAAGAGTGTTTTAGCCTAGAGATGATTTTTATAGTGTGATCCTTACAAATCCACAAAAACCTATTGTAAAGCACCATTAGTTAAGGGAGATATTAAGGCACAATAGGTATTTATAAAGTGTACTCTTTCATTTAGTAGATTAGATATTGCACAAAGTAGTAGGATGAATATTGCACTTCTTATTTAGTTTACCTCTACATTGATTTGATTAGAGTTATATTTTCATGTTTTATTTTATTTATTATTAATAATCCCCCTTTGTGCCATAATATTTACTAAACACTATATTAAATTTATTTTATTTATTATAGACCTAGCTAGGGTTATTTCATAATGTCATTTTCCTAGAGGATTTGGAACCATCTCTTTTAATGTTGTGTGGTAAGAGATCCCTTATTTAGGTTTAGTGAATCTAAATTGTTCATGTCCTAATATAAATAGCTATGAAATTAATTATTTTATTAAGATTACCCTCTATGAGATTTGATTCCACTAAGTATGATAAGTTGTAGATCCATCATAATTTGTTGCATACATTCTAGTGAGTTTGATGTGAATCTAACCCTTAAATTTTTTTAATTTTTATTTATAGTCAAATGCACTGAGCCTATTGATCTAATTTTATATTTTTTGTGCAAGTTTTTCAACCAAATTGACTAGTTATGTTTTCTATACATAGGGTTTTCAATATTAGCCAACTGGGTTGAACTGATCATTCCTATCATTTATTTTATTTTATGTGTCTACCTAAATTAACCTTCTTGATTTTGTTCATTAATTTATTTCACTTTTAGCTTACTAAATTGAAATAATAGATCTATCTTTATTTTCTTATTTTTTATTAGTTTTATTTAAACTAGATCAACTTGATTGATTCTATTCAATAACACTATTATCTACCTTTATAGGATAAAAGACTTGCTTGGATAATAGAGTCCAATAATAATTTAATATTCTTAGGAAAAACTACTAAATTGACCTAGTCGATCTTGTTCTATCTTCCAAGTTCACTCTAAGTAACCTAGTATTTTCATTTTTTCATTTTTAATCAAATTCCATTTCCCTCATTTTAGTTAAAAATTCAAAAAAATTAACTATTTTTCTCAGTTTTTTAGTTCCATAAAATTGTACCTACATAAAAAACTACATCATTAGTTTGATCTTGTTTTATGATTATTTTTATACCATCAAACTAATTTGATAGGGTTGACTTTTTTTGTATTAGCCTATTTTAAAATAAACTAAGTCAATCAACTTGAATCATTTTATCCTGTTTATCCAACTAGATCGACTTACTCGATCTTGTTCTATATGTTTTGATTTTTTAGCATAGGTAAAGTAAATTAACCTCCAATTTTTAGTAATTATAATCACTTTAATTTCTAGTTGGATATTTTTTTATTTTATTTAAAAAATATAAACTTAGTTTTTGACATAATTTATTTTCATTTTGCTTGGCTTTCCCTAGAGACTGTGTACATGTAGTTTTTAATCTACTTAGCTATTGCTATGAAGGGATATGGAATATTTTGTTTATGATCCTTATTTATCATTTACATATATCATGGTGTGAGGGGCTTACCCCAATAATCATATCCATAATATAGAGCTAAACATGGTCTTTAGTTTCCATGTACCTCACGATATTTAAGAAACACCTAGGATTTTATTTAATATTGAACCTTAAGAATCCAACCATCCATTTGATTATATGTTAAATCAGTTAGTGATTAGCCTCAAGAACTTATTTCTATCTTATCTTTGAAATTGAGTTTAGTGGGCTATGGGAATTAAACTTCATCTATAATTAACACTCTGAAGCATTAGGATGTCACTATCTAATGGACAAGTTAGTATCTATATAAGCCTACAATATCAATCACAACCTTTAGTACAATCTTCCTAATCTTATTTTTGAATAATTACTTAGCATCTATATTTCACTTTTGTTTCCTATTATTTACCATTATATGTTATATTTTAGACTCTATTATCCAACATTGATACAAGTTTTATGTTGTGTGTTCCAACTTAGAATTATTATTTTATTACTTTTCCAACTAGATTAACCAACTTGACCTAGTTATATTACAGACTATGTTGAAAAAAATAATGATTAAGTGAGATATTTACAATTATGAAATGATTAATATATAAAATAAATGTATTTAAATTATCAACATGAGGTAATCTCATGTAAATAAATTAAATATATTTTACCATTAGTTCCTTAGGAAAGGATGGAACCGTTGGTTATAATGGTCACCTCTCTTTGAATATATTAAAAATAGGGTTTTACCCCTATTGTTATTCATTTGAATGCACTTTGATGAATTGTAAAAACATTAATATTTTTGTGTGGAAAATATTTACAAAGGTTTTGTGAAGAAATTTTTTTATAGAGGAGAAGTGAGAAGAGAAGGATTCTATTATGGTTCTATGTTTCTCAATTATATGAATATAAACTATTGTGGGTTTTTTAACCTTTCAATGTTTTCCCACCTAAATATTTGTGTCAACATTGATATATGCCTTTGCCATTAATCGCTCATTTAGATCTATCATATACATTGCATATTCAACATATTGTGTAAATTTATCATGGTATCAGAGCAAGGAGATGTGTTATGATTAATTGGGAAGGTTGATTGTTATTATTCATGATTATATTTGTGGCTATTTTTCAACTCTATTGTGAGCCTTGTATGGCTATGGGAGGACCATGAATCTGCTCTTCTCAATCATTTTTTTGTTGGCATCCTAATTCCTATGGAACACTCTTAGACAAATTTAATAAAATCTAAACCCATTCCAAACAACTAAAGGTCAAACAGATTCAACCTATAGCAAATCCTCATTTGGGCTTGATGGTATGACCCATGTATGGTTTGAGCAAGCATAAAAAAAATTAGAATTTTTTATTTTTAATCTTCTTCAACCAAAATCTTATGTTTAAGAGGTTAAAACATTATTATTGAGGCCTACAATCACTACAAAGAACTTGTGAAGGCTTTTAACAATTTTTTTTTAAAGGGATATTCTATGTAAAGGTGGTTGTACAATAGTATGGCATTTTTTGGAACCTGAAAAAATTAGGTAAATTTAATTTTCCTCTTCCAATACCTATTTTTTTGTTTTATATCCTTAAATATCCATTGTTTTAACTTGTTAATGCCACTATTGAGCCTGTAGAAGGTTCAAATATTTTTTCAAAAGTTTTAATCCACCTAAAATTCCATTGTATGCCTGGAGTAAAATTTATTTGCATAAAAATTGATTTGTGTTATCAAAATTTGATTTTGAAAGCTTGATCATCTTCCCTAGACCTGTGGAGGAGTGTTTATGAAATATTAAGCCCTATGATTACTTCTCCAAAATGTTGTTCAAATTTCATCCTCCATACATATGCCATATTTCCTCCTAGAGAGTGTTACAAGTATGTAATATTTTTTTAAAAATATTTCCTATATGTTTACCATTCCTATTCCATGAATGAGGGCACTCATCTCTCAATTTATTAAAATGGTCCTTGAATTTTTGATTACACCTATTAAAGGTGATGAAAAGGTTGTTAATTTTATTGCTAAAATTAAGAATATTAAAACTCAGTTACATGGTTGTAACTATAATTTGATTCAAGATAAATTGTTTTATTTTATTATTTAGCTTAAATTTCATAAAAAATTTCACAATTTTATTTTTATTTTGAATTCCAAGTATCAAACTAAGCAAGATATCCCTGACCTTACCATTTTTCTACTCTCTTGACTCAAGAAGATCAAGTTATGACTAATTTTGATTCTAAAGAGAATGTCACTTGTTCACTTCTCACTCTTAACCTTGTTTTTTAGAACAATAGAAACTAGAAACCTAATCCTAATTTTACTATAGGCAAAAATGGGAATAAGAAATATGATAATAAGAACCATAAACTTAAGTTTGATTACCATGATATGATTTACCATTATATTTAATTTGTCATTAGTTTCTTGAGAAAGGATGGACCCATTAATTACAATGGTCACCTCTCCTCAAATATATTATAAATAGGGTTTTACCCCTCTTGTTATTTATTTTAATGAACTTTGGTGAATTGTGAAAACATTAATATTTGTGTGTGGAAAATATGTACAAATGTTTGTGAAGTTTATAGAGTAGAAGTGAGAAGAGAAGGATTGTATTAGAGTTCTATGTTTCTCAATTATATAAATATCAACTATTATGGTTTTTTTTACATTTTGATGTTTTCCCATTTAAATCTTTCTGTCAACATTCATATATGCATTTGCCATTAATTTTTCATCTAGATCTATCATATACATTACATATTAAACATATTCTTTAAATTTATCATACTATTCTATTTTCCTACTTTTACAACTAGATCGAATAGCTGGACCTAGTTAGATTATAGACTATTTTATTTCCCTATTTTTCCAACTAGATTGACTAACTTGACCTAGTCAATCTACAGATTATTCTATTTTCATATATTCCCAACTAGATCAACCTAGTCAGTAGATAGAATATTTTCTTTTCCTATTTTCCCAAATAGATAAACCTATTTGACCTAGTCAGTTTACAGACTATTATATCTTCCTTATTTTTCAATAAGCTTGACCTAATTAACTTAGTCTATTTCTATATATTTTTGTTATCTTGTTTACCTAGCCAGATCGACCATCTCGATCTCATTCATTTTTAGCTTCTAGACATCCATTTCCTCGGTAAGCGTCTAGATAATATTTTCATCATGTAACATATATTTGATGAAGCTATGCATCAAAATAAAACTAACATGATGAACCTTATTAATCCTCATAAAGCCTCTAAGACACATCTAACATATCATGCAGTAGATAATCCCTATCTTAGTAATATCCATGTCACTACTAGAACTACCAACTATGAGACTCTCCCTATTATACTTATCTTAATAATCTATTCTTACAAATTTAAGATTATGAAAGTAACCTTGAGTATATGGTTAGAATAATTTTGTTCATTAACAAAAACCCTCAACATCAAGGTAAAGATCCTAAAGTCATTTATAACCTCATGATGGGACCTCATATTGGATAATCCCATTCACCTTCACCTAGATTTTCTATAGGATTTTGGGCAAGTGAATTTACAACTTATACCACATTTTTATCCCCGTATATTAGCATGGAATCATATTCCATGCCTTATTCATCCTCAATGCCATCCATTGGTACAAACATGGAAGGCATGACCTTTAGTGGGTCTAGTCAATATAACCACACTAATACTCAAATACATATAACTACTAGTACATTTCAAAAATCTCAATGCCAAACATAATTATAATGCATCACATGATGCTTCCACTAGTCAAAGTTTCATTAACTCTAATTAATTTTTATTAAAAACTTTAAATCAAATGGCTAATTTTCAAACTAATAGTGCCAATCAAATAATGCAAAATCAGTTAATGCATTTAAAAAATCACCCCCGACCTACTTCATAGGGGGTAAAAAATGTAATTCCTCCTATCCCCATTAAAGATGCACATGGTAACCTTAAACCAAAACTTCCACTTCTTAACAAGGCTATTGAACACCTAAAAAACAAACCTCTAGTTCCTCAAATTACAAACATTGGAATAGATGGAATAGTTCCCACTATTACTTATAATGGATCCATTGATCCAACCTTGAATTTGAATAATTTTAGAAACCTATACAAGGATTGGGTTAAAATTAACACATTTGTTGCCACCAAGCTACTAGCTAAAACCTTTTCAAGTGACATTCTAGATTGGTATAATAAAATTAAAACTCATTCTATATCTAGCTTGGAAGACTTACTCAATGAATTGGTTGAATAATTCCAAACTAATTATCTTATTAAACACAATCTAGCTCATTTCATCAATTACAAATAATTATAATTTGAAACAACACAATTGGTCATCAAATTATGGAAAACTTTATGTAATAAAGCTGAGCATAACATTTCTGATGACAATATATTGCATTTATTCACTAATGATCTTCACTCCAAATTACAATATCATGTGAGGACTCTTTCTCCAAAATATTTAGCATAATCCCTCAACCAAGATAAATGTCAATATTTCCTTATACAATAATTCAATCCTTCACACCCTCTAACAAAGACTCAAATGCTTATAAAACCCAAAAATAGACATACAACTAATGAGGGTGTTACATATACATATGATTTTGTATACACCATTCAAGCCTTTGCTTAGAGTAATCTCATGGATCCTTCCCTTTCATCACCAATTTCCAATAATTCTCATCCTAGTTCTACATTTTCTCAAGTAAATAATGTATATTTACATAAACCACTTTCCTTAGTAGAGATTCAAAAGTGTATTCCTCAACCTTTGCCATGAGATCTCGATTCCACTTTCCCTACCAAACATTGGTATGATAGACATTTTTTTTTGCGGTTTCATATAAGTAGGGGCCATTGTCATGAATCTTGTTGACAGTAATTTTTCTTCTTCTATGGATTATCTTCTTAGACATAATTTTGATCATGAATCACTCATACATACACATCAACAAACTTATGAAGTAGTAGTGAAGGTTCATGAAACTAAAACTAAACATGAGTCCATTAATCAATCAAATGCTCATTTAACTATTTATAAGGATCCCTTTTTTAATCTTTAAGATAATTCTAACCAACCTCCCACTACTAATATGTGTATACACCAAAAATATGCACATGATTTCAAATGTCATAATTCCCCTAGACCACCTCAAGATCCCCTTAGGCCCAACCTTGATTGTTCGACCCTAAACCTACCTAACACTAGTCAATTTGACCTAATAGCTTAACTCACATTTTAACCCAACTTTACCTTGACCCTCAACCACTGACAGTCACCCTAACCATCAATGGTCACCCTAAACATCGATGGTTAGGGCCCACCATCTAAACTAACTTAACTCACCCTTCATCCTAACTTGTTTTTTTATAATTATCTCATATAATTCATGTGCAAGCTAATGCATGTGTGAGTTATATGTATACAAGTTAGACCCCTTGTTAATGTCTTGTTGCACCTCTCCTTCCTTACTTATAAGAAAAGAGGACCAGGGGGTGAAAATGGATCCATCTATGAGTTCAAGAGCCTTTGCATCTAGAGTTTCTTTGTAGGTCACTTCTTCTAGGAACCCAATGATCCAACCATCACATCAGAGAGCCAACTTACTACCACCCCCAACCAATAGCCAAGTACCATTATTTTCTAAAATCACCCCAAACTCCACCAACGAGCCAACCACATAAACCATTCACCAGATCAACCTTCTACAAACTAATTATTTTTTTTCATTATCTAATTACTTTATTTATATTTTTTAATTAGCCTAGCATAAACCAACCTCCCAAAATTTCCTTCTAGGAACTCTTCAATCTAACTTTTTATCAACCAAACCTAATACACAGTAACCATTGATGGTCATCCTAACTACTTATGTTATGTCTAACTACTGATGGTTACCTTAACCACCGATGGTTACCTTAACCACCGATGGTAACCTTAACCACCGATGGTCACACCAACCACCAACAATCACTATGGTAGAAAATAACAAGTTATTTTCACCCACCTACCCTCAATCAAATCCAACTTTATTTTTGTCTACTTGTTCATAGAGCCCCAACCTATTTTATGAACCATACCCAATCTATTTAACATTAATATTGACCTATTTATTGCTATTTTAGTCCATTTTTATCTATTTATTTATCAAGTATTTTTTGTATTCAATTTCAATACATTTTGATTATTGATGCAAGGTATTTATATTTAAATTTTTAAACTTAATTATTTAAGAAGATTGGATTGATAGCCTCCAAGGAAGCTCATGCTTCTCGGATCTAGTTTGCTAAGTAATCCACCTAGCTATCTATCTAACTAACTATTTTCTTTTGTATTGTCTTATTTGCAAGTCATTCCTCCCAATTCAAAGAGGAGATCTTCACAATCATCTAATTCAACATACACATAACCAAAAAAAATTTCTACCTTACCCATATCTAGTTTCTCATTCTTCCTTTTGAAATATAAGCTGAAATTCTCTAAAACATTTTGGCACACCTAGTGGGACCTTAAATATTTACTCAGGTTTTTTTTTTTTTTTGCATATATATGCTTTTATCCCTATTTTGTGGTCATAAATAAAACTAAAATTTATTTTGGGCTTAAAATCGATTGCATACATTGAATTCTTGAAATTTTAACTCACATAGTTTAAATTAAAAGCAAAGTAATTCAATCATAACATCACTTTTGTTACACACACTAAGCTGAATCACCTACATCAATCAAACATCAAATAACTTGAGATAATGCCCAACTATGATTTCATCACCTATCAGTTACCTTACCCTTCCTTGGTGATTCTACTTAGAGGTCATTACTAAGGGAAAAACCAACTCAATGCTTTGATTGAGTATAAACTTTGGAAATCAGTATTTATTGACTAAGCACCTGACACCCTTATCATTATGGTGTATGAAGTGAGGGGGTATACCCAAATACCAAGAAACATATTTATTTTCAATACATATCCTTTTTTATCACTTAAACACAACCTAAAACCATTCATAGATTTCTTTTCTAGTACCTGTTCTATCAGCTTGACTAGAGTCACACAATTTCTTAAAAGCTTCAAGCATAAGACAAAAGAGAGACTAAAAAGAACTTTAGGATTTAACATAATTTCTAGTGTGTGATTGGTTTCCTTGATCATTTCTTATATTCTCTCTATTTTAATGGTGATATTGTTTGTATATTGTCTTTCCCTTATCTTGTATGGTTTTAACTCACCAATAATAAAGGAACATAGTAGAATAGAATTCATCAATAAAGTAATCAACATCTTCTACCTCCTCATCCATGGAGTACATTTTTAAACCAAAAAAATTTCCTCATCCTTTAATAATTCCTTATTTCCCTCAGATGGTTCCCCAAAGAGACACAAACTTTACCACCTTCGTAGATAATAATCTCGTATCCCTTCAACATTATCTTAACACCATGCCTCACCATACCCCTGCTTCATTTCCACCTATGGACCTGCCTTATGGCATGACTTCCCACCTTATGGGAAACACTTATATTTCCACAATCACCACCCAAAAATTAACTACCCAATCTTATTCATCTACCAATAATCCCTTTGATACTACTATGGAAAACCAACCTACCCAACCTACAAACACCCTTATACCTTCCAACCCCACCAACAACTCCACCTTAGGAGCAACCCAACCACTAGCCACATAGACTCCCCTAACTATGGGAGTACCTACCATTGGTATCACCAACCTTCCTTTAGTTACCCCCAATCCACTAACCACTACCCCACTTAAAAATCTTGTGGTGTTTATACCTTTTACCTTACCACCAATAAGTACAAAGGTTGCTACCCTTCCTTTTATTACCAACCCAACCAAATATTCTACCCAATAGGTGCCTATTGTACCAAAATTAGGTTACATTCCTAACCCATAAGGTCATGTACCTCTACCTACTACCCAACCACTCACATCCACCTACCCTTACATAGCTCCCACCTAACCACCTATGTCCACATACTAATATGTGGCAGCCTCTCAACCTTCTACCAATTATCAATATGTCACCCAACCAAAACAAACATATGCACCTTACAAACTCTTAAATACCCAACCCCAAATGAATCTAATGAATAAAATGACCACTCTTGAGTCATCCATTTCTGGGGCTCACAACATTATATCATATGACCAGATCTACAACAAACCCATCCACCCATCTATCCCCATCTGACCATATCCTCCTTAGTGGGAGTTTCCTAAGTTTTCTAAATTCTAAATTAAGGAGGACCCCAAATAGCACCTTAGGGAATTTAGGCACTCATGTTATTTGATTGCCTATGATGATGCTCTCCTTCTCCAAAATTTTCCTTTGTCTTTGTCAAGGCTAACATTGGACTGGTATAGTGCCTTAACCAAACATTCCCTCTTCCATTTCACCCAATTATCTCAAATTTTCTTGGATCATTTTTCAATCAACATCTCTAAGAAAGTTTCCATCACTAACCTCTACTCTATTTGGAAATTTGATTATGAATCTATTGTTGATTTTGTAGCTCGATAGAAAAGCTTAATCAATTAAATTTCCTTCTTACCCTAGCTCAAACTCATAATTTTTTTTGATTATGTGTCAAGCATATCTCTTCTACACTTCATGTTCAAATATTATGAACCTTTGATGAATATTTTACTATGTCATATAAACTATAAAATAGAGCCATCAATGAAGGAAATTTAAGATTGAGAAACAAAAACTCTACCTTCAAATCTAGTTAGGCCTCTTCCTCTAAACCAAATAATCAAACCAACACCAATGCCAAGAACAAGGGAAATGTGAATGTGGTTATCCTTAAGACCACTCCTACACCATATTTCAAAAAATAAAATTTCTCTAAATCCTTAAATAAAAATAGTAAAAGACAAAAGCCAAAACAATAAAAAATAATTTACTCTACTTGGTGAGTCTTATGATTTAATCCTGGAGAATTTGCTGAAGGTCGAAATCATAAAACTTCTTCCCATCAAGCCCCCTCAACACTTTTATTCTTCTTTTCCTACACCTAGATATTACAATGAGAATGACCTATGTGCTTTATATTGAGTAGTGGGGCATGACATTAGTAGGTGTAATACCTTTAAAAACATTTTCCAAAAAATCATTGACAAGGGGGAACTCGCATTGAACAACCCCAACACACCTCCAAACCAATCTCTTAACATTTTTAGATAACATTATACCAATCACGCACCTACCAAAAATGAGGTAAATAATTTTGAGTCTTCTCATGATGCCAATACCATCAACATGATTCTTGATACACTCATTATTGAAGAACCTACAACCCAATCTAACTATTCTTCACCCCCTCCACTTGTTGAGTTACTAGAGTTAACTTTTCTTCCTGTGGGGACCCAAACCAAAGAAGTTTTATCTTTCCCTCCTCCACTTATTAAGGTAGTGGAGTCATCAACCTCTCCTTCAACTAACATACTTGAGAAAGCAACCATCACCAATCTACCTTCTCCCTCAACTATTGACCAGTTCACTTCCCCTTTGGAAATCATTTCCAAGGAATAAGACACCATATTTGTACCTCCCATAGAGGAGCCACCCATCCAAACCTTGCATCTTTTTATTGAGGAAAAGGATGAGGTTACCATCCCCATTTCTTAACCTAGGGTTTATCTTTTAAACTCACTACTTAGGAAACACAACTAGTCTATAAACCATTCTCTAGACTAGTTCAAAGATTAGAATTTGTCTCCAAACCTAACTTAAATCAGGCTACCTTTTGGTAGCAACTGGGGATCCCTTATATTACCACACAAGAACCTCCAACCCCATCTTTGAAA
The DNA here is from genome assembly GCA_037957365.1 of Torreya grandis. Lineage (NCBI taxonomy): Eukaryota > Viridiplantae > Streptophyta > Pinopsida > Cupressales > Taxaceae > Torreya > Torreya grandis. Next base: position 2,065,263 of record JARHVA010002606.1, read on the forward strand.
AACCAACCCATCACTTCCAATATCTAACCCATTACCATATCAACCCAACCAATCAAAACCTCTACCAACCCAACCACCCCCAAACCATCCAAAAAAACCAAACGCCAAATGACCAAATCCTCTTTTGTCACTTCAACCAAACCAACCAAAAACCTTGGTATCTTCCCTACATAGATCCTTAATCATATATCTATGAAATTGGATCTAACCTCATCAAACCCACCAACCAAGTACCAAACCAAATCAACCAAGGAGGTAAAACCATCAAAAGGCCAAAAGGTCATAGTTCTACCTCCTTTAACCTTACCCTCCATTTTGTGGCCTCATCCCTCTAATTGATTAGGAAGATAATTGTATCAACCAAACCCCAACCAATGATTTTGGTTATGCCTTCACAAATGATTTTTGACACACCCATCTTCACCGAGCCATCAATGACCAATATAGCCACCCTAAAATCTTCCACCTCCAACCTATCAACCTCCTTACCTAAACCAAAATCATCAACTAAGAACAATACCTTACCCCAAACCTCTACTGCCAAACCTACTTCAAAAAAGACTTCCATCTCAACCACCAAGGCCAAAACCTCTAGACATTTACTACCTTTAGTTGAGTCTTATTCAACTATTTTCCAAAGGTTATTGTAAGCCTCTTTCTTGACCTTACCTCATATTAGAGCATTTGACCCTTTAGATCCAAAACCCATTTGGTATAATGACTACCAAGTATGCTCCTATCACAGGACACTTGAGCATGACACAAAGAATTACAAAGCTCTCCAAACCATAATCCATTGATTTTATGATGAGGACGATCTATTAAATTATGAACCTCCCATGAGCCTACTACCAAACCAACTAGAAACAATCAATACCCAATACCTACCTAATCCCACACTCTCACCTCAGAGTGAGGGAGAGCCTATTCAATCTCCTACCCCAACTCCTCCCTCTATCCATGTTAAGGTGTGGAGCCTAAAAGCTTCACCAAGGAGAGCTTTGCAAGGTTGCAGCAGTTACACAGTCACCGGCATCGGTCAAGAGTGACCGACGTCGGTCATGATCAGTTCATGAGACACCGGCATTGATAGGGATTAGCTGACGTCGGTCACAAGCAAGCAGGCAAGAACTGGTGTCAGTTACTTGTGCGTCCAGAAACCTATTTCCGAGGATAGAACTGAGTGTTTGCATGATGGGATTAAGTCATAGTCTTAAGTCCACATCTCTATTATTAGTAAGACTATTTTTAGAGCCCTTGTTCAAGAGGCATAATTATTGGTTGTAAATGCATGCTCAAGTTTCCTAATTCTATATGTAGGATTAGATCTTCTTAGCTCATTAGTAATGTATTGGTATGTTGAAGAATAGTATAGAATTGAATCATTCCAAGTTGTTGGAGTTGATTGTACTTGAGAGAGAGAGAGAGCTCTTGAGGGAAAGAGATCTAGAGAGAGATCTGTACATCTGAGAGAGGTGTGGAAGAAAAGAAGTTTCTTCAATTGTATTCCTTCTGTAAAGAGTTTAATACAAGTTTTCAGGGTGGTTTCTTGTATCTCTCATTATTTGCTATTTATCATTCTAGTTACTTATCATTCTAATTTAATTCCACGTTTATTGCTTTCATAAGTGTAATCAAATTGTTGGTTGATCCCCAACAAGTGGTATCAGAGCCAGGTTCACTAACAGGTGGTTCAGATCTATGTAGTGTGTATTGATTATAGGTTACTCATAGGGGTTTCTATAGGGATTTCTATTTGAGTGGGAGAAGCAATGGTAGAAGAAAGTAAATTGAGAATGGAGAAGTTTAATGGAAAAAATTATCAACATTAGAGAATGCAAATAGAGAATTATCTGTATCAAAAAGATCTATACTTACCATTAGGTGGGATTGCTAAGAAGCCCACAGACATGGATGATGAAGAATGGGAAGTTATTGATAGAAAGGCTCTGGGGTCTATAAGACTAAGTCTGGCATCTACTATGATATCTAATTTATCACAAGCAAAGTCTACGATAAAGTTAATGACTACTTTAGCAAATTTGTATGAAAAACCCTCAGCTTCTAATAAGGTATATCTTATGAAGCAGTTATTTAATTTGCGTATGCAGGAAGGTGGATCTATATCTAATCATCTAAATGATTTCCATGGAATTGTAAATCAATTAAGTTCAGTCAAAATTGTATTTGATGATGAAATTAAAGCTCTTTTAATATTATGTTCTTTGCCTGAAAGCTATCATAGCTTAGTAATGGCAGTTAGTAATATTGCATCTGCTTTAAACATTTTAAAAGTAGAGGATGTTGTTAGTGTTATCTTGAATGAGGAAATTCACAGGAAAAGCACAGAGGAAACATCAGGGAACACTTTAAATTTTGAGAGCAGGGGAAGGCAAAAAGAGAAGAGCAAGAGGAGATCAAGGTCTAAGTCAAAGGTGAGAGGTAGATCCAAATCTAGAAATGGCAGAAAGCCACAATGCTGAAATTGTGGAAAGATAGGGCACATAAGCAGAAATTTTTGGTCAAAGCCTAAGGAGGACAATCAGCATGAAGGAAAAGAAAAAGCAAAAGTTGTAGGTATTGCACAAGATGCTTTAATATTCTCTTTGCATAATAATATAGAATCTTGGGTTTTAGATTCTGGTGCATCTTTTCATGCTACCCCTAATAGAGAATATTTTAGTGACTATATCCATGGAGATTTTGGAATAGTGTACTTAGGGGATGATGAGGCTTGTAAAATTATTGGCAAAGGTAAAGTGCAGCTGAAAATATAGAATGGAAACACATGGGTGTTGAGAGATGTTATGCATGTTCCTAGCTTGAAGAGGAATTTAATTTCTGCAGAAAAGTTAGGGGATGAGGGTTGTACAGTAACTCTCACAACTGAATCTTGGAAGGTGACCAAGGGTGCACTTGTAATGGCCAGAGGTAAGAGAGTAGGTACTCTCTATATATGTAATTATGTTATTAACAATTCTCCTTCTATATTATCTACTTCGGATGTGAATGAAAAATTGTGGCACTCTAGGCGCGGCCACATGAGTGAGAAGGGAATGTCAATTCTTAAGTCAAAAGGTATGCTTTTAGATTTGAAAAGCATAGATCTAGATTTTTGTGAGCACTATGTTTTTGGGAAATAGAAGAGAGTGAGTTTTCTCAAGATTGGGTCAACAAAGAAGAAGCATAAGTTACAGCTTGTTCACACAGATGTGTGGGGACCAGCTCAGGTTGCTTCTATTTGAGGATCACAGTACTATGTTTCATTCATAGATGATGCTACAAGAAAGGTATGGGTCTATTGTATTAAGAATAAATCTGATGTATTTGAGACTTTTAAGATTTGGAAAGCTATGGTTGAGAATGAAACAGGTAGAAGATTGAAGTGCCTGAGATTTGACAATGGCGGTGAGTTCTACAGCTATAAGTTCAACTGATATTGTTATATACATGGAATTAATAGGCAAAGGATGGTTCCAAGGACACCTTAGCAAAATGGAATTGCTGAAAGGATGAACAAAACAATTATGGAGCATGCAAGATGTATGAGATTGCATGTTGGTTTGCCCTTAGAGTTTTGGGCAGAAGCTGTTGACACTGCATTATACCTGATTAATAGAGGACCCTTTACAGCTCTGGATGGTGGAATTCCAGAAGAGGCATGGATAGGTAAAAAGGTAGATCTCTCATTTCTCAAAGTTTTTGGTTGTGAAGCCTTTGTGCACGTTGATAAGGAAAATAGAAAGAATCTGGATGTTAAGTCTATGAGGTGCACATTTATTGGCTATGGCTCAGATGATTTTGGTTTTAGATTTTGGAATCTAGGAACTAACAAGATAATTAGGAGACGTGATGTTGTTTTCAATGAAAAAGTGATGTATAGTGATCAGCTGAAGAAGCTAACTCAATCTAGGTAGAGCAATGGAGAATTGGACGAGGTGACGGTCCAAAATGAGCTCGCGGGAAAAAGAAATAATCACTTGCAGGAAAACACTGAGACTGACATTGGCCAGGTAAGAACCGATGTCGACAGAACAAAAACCAATGTCAGTCATATAGAGACCAATGTCGGCAGGATAAGAAATGACATCGGTCAGGAAGAACCGACGTCAGCTAGTTACAGGCTTAAAAGTGACTGAGGTCGGTCACTGTCAGAAAATTTGGGTGGACAACGTGCTGTGGATGAGTCTATGATGCCCATTAGGAGGTCAAAAAGGGTAAGTAAGCCTCCAATTTGATATTCTCCTTCATTATTGTATTTATTGTATTTATTGTTAACTGATGGTGGAGAACCAGAGAGTTTTCAAGAAGTAATACAGGTAGAATCCAAGGATTAGTGGGAGCGTGGCATGGTTGAGGAAATGGAGTCCTTGAAAGAGAACCAAACATGGGATTTGGTTGAGTTGCCAGCTGGTAAGAAGACACTAAAGAATAGATGGACCTACAGGTTGAAGGAAGGTGAGAATGGATAGATGAGATATAAGGTCAGATTGGTAGTGAAAGGATTTGTACAAAAGTTAGGTATTGATTTTGGTGAGATTTTTTCTCTTGTTGTTAAAATGAATTCTATACGGATTGTACTATCTTTAGTTGCTATTGAGGATTTGCATCTTGAGTAACTTGATGTTAAGACATCATTTCTTCATAGAGATTTGGATGAGGAAATATATATGGAATAGCCAGAAGGATTTGAGGTCAAAGGTAAGGAGAAGTTAGTGTGCAGATTGAAAAAAAGCTTGTATGGCCTCAAGCAAGCTCCTAAATAGTGGTATTTGAGATTTGACAGGTTTATGACTGAGCATGGCTATAGTAGGTGTCAATCTAACCATTGTGTGTATTTTAAGAGATTGAATAATGGTAGATATATTATTTTGTTGTTTTATGTAGATGATATGCTAGTTGCAGGATCACACATGCAAGATATCTCTGAGCTTAAGGTTAAATTAGCTCAAACACTTGCCATGAAGGATTTGGGAGCAGCAAAGAAAATCCTTGGCATGAGTATCAAGAGAGACACGAAAAATCACAGGTTGATTTTGTCTCAAGAGGATTATGTGAACAAGGTGTTGAAACGGTTCAATATGCAGGATGCAAAATTGGTAAGCACACCTTTGGCTGGACATTTTAAGTTGAGTAAAGAACAATGTCCTAATTCACATGATGAGATAGAGTACATGAGTAGAGTTCCATATTCTTCCATAGTAGAGAGTTTAATGTATGCAATGGTGTGTACTAGACTGGATATTGCCCAAGCAGTGGGAGTTGTAAGTATGTGGCCAATCTAGGAAAAGAACACTGGAAAGCAATTCAGTGGATCCTTAGATATCTGAGAGGAACCAACAGTAGGCATTTGTGCTATGGAGGTTTAGATACTTTTCTACATGGTTATGTAGATTCAGATATGGCAGGTGATTTGGAGGGTAGGAGAAGCACCACAGGATATGTTTTCACTGTTGGTGGAACAATAGTTAGCTAGATATCAAAGTTGCAGAAGGTTGTTGCCTTGTCAACTACAGAAGTAGAGTATATTAAAGTCATAGAGGCTAGCAAAGAGATGATATGGATGACATGGTTCATGGAAGAGTTAGGAAAGGAGCAAGAGAGTTGCAGATTATACAGTGATAGTCAGAGTGCAATTCATTTGGCTAAGAATTCAGCCTTTCATTCAAGAACAAAGCACATACAGCTAAAGTACCACTTCATAAGACAGGTATTGAAAGATGGTGAGTTGACGCTGGAGAAGATCCATACAGATAAGAATCCTGCTGATATGTTAACCAAGTTGGTTACAAAGGAGAAGTTGAATCTTCATTCAACTTCTGTTGGTCTTCATGATTGAGTTGAAGATGGAGGAGCTAGAAGATGTTGCTGTATAGGTACTGGTATAACTATTTATCTCCAAGTGGGAGATTGTTAAGGTGTGGAGCCTAAAAGCTTCACAAAGGAGTGCTTTGTAAGGTTACAACAGTTACACAATCACTGGTGTCAGTTAGGAGTGACCGATGTCAGTCAGGAGTGGCCGACGTCGGTCAGGAGCAATTCAGGAGACACCAGCATCGTCAGGGATCGGCTGACGTCAGTCACAGGCAAGTAGGTAGGAACTAATGTCAGTTACCTGTGCATCTAGAAACCTATTTCTGAAGACAAAACTGACTATTTGCATGATGGGATTAAGTCATAGTCTTAAGTCTGCATCTCTATTATTAGTAAGACTATTTTTAGAGCCCTTGTTCAAGAGGCATAACTGTTGGTTGTAAATGCATGCTCAAGTTTCCTAATTCTATATGTAGGATTAGATATTCTTAGCTCATTAGTAATGTATTGGTATGTTGAAGAATAGTACAAAATTGAATCATTCCAGGTTGTTGGAGTTGATTGTAATTGAGAGAGAGAGAGCTCTTGAGGGAAAGAGATCTAGAGAGAGATTTGTACATCTGAGAGAGGTGTGGAAAAAAAAAAGTTTCTTCAATTGTATTCCTTTTGTAAAGAGTTTAATACAAGTTTTCAGGGTGGTTTCTTGTATCTCTCATTGTTTGCTATTTATCATTCTAGTTACTTATCATTCTGATTTAATTCCATGTTTATTTCTTTCATAAGTGTAATCAAATTGTTGGTTGATCCCCAATAAGTGGTATCAGAGCTAGGTTCACTAACATGTGGTTCAGATCTGTGTAGTGTGTATTGATTACAGATTACTCACAGAGGTTTCTGTAGGGATTTCTATTTGAGTGGGAGAAGCAATGGCAGAAGAAAGTAAACTGAGAATGGAGAAGTTTAATGGCAAAAATTATCAACATTGGAGAATGTAAATAGAGGATTATCTGTATCAGAAAGATCTATACTTACCGTTAGGTGGGATTGCTAAGAAGCCCACAGACATGGATGATGAAGAATGGGAAGTTCTTGATAGAAAGGTTTTGGGGTCTATAAGACTAAGTCTGGCATCTACTATGATATCTAATTTATCACAGGGAAAGTCTACGGTAAAGCTAATGACTACTTTAGCAAATTTGTATGAAAAACCCTCGGCTTCTAATAAGGTATATCTTATGAAGCAGTTATTTAATTTGCGTATGCAGGAAGGTGGATCTGTATCTAATCATCTAAATGATTTCCATGGAATTGTAAATCAATTAAGTTCAGTCAAAATTGTATTTGATGATGAAATTAAAACTCTTTTAATATTATGTTCTTTGCCTGAAAGCTGGCATAGCTTAGTAATGGCAGTTAGTAATACTGCATCTACTTCAAACATTTTAAAAGTAGAGGATGTTGTTAGTGTTATCTTGAATGAGAAAATTCATAGGAAAAGCACAGAGAAAACATCAGGGAATAATTTAAGTTTTGAGAGTAGGGGAAGGCAAAAAGAGAAGAGCAAGAGGAGATCAAGGTCTAAGTCAAAGGTGAGAGGTAGATCCAAATCCAGAAATGGCAAGAAGCCACAATGTTGGAATAGTGGAAAGATAGGGCACATAAGTAGAGATTTTTGGTCAAAGCCTAAGGAGGACAATCAGCATGAAGGAAAAGAAGAAGCAAGGTTGCAGGTATTGCACAAGATGCTTTAATATTCTCTTTGCATAATAATATAAAATCTTGGGTTTTAGATTCTGGTGCATCTTTTCATGCTACCCCTAATAGAGAATATTTTAGTGACTATATCCATGGAGATTTTAGAATAGTGTACTTAGGGGATGATGAGCCTTGTAAAATTATTGGCAAAGGTAAAGTGCAACTGAAAATGAAGAATGGAAACACATGGGTGTTGAGAGATGTTATACATGTTCCTAGCTTGAAGAGGAATTTGATTTTTGTAGGAAAGTTAGGGGATGAGGGTTGTACAGTAACTCTCACAGTTGAATCTTGGAAGGTGACCAAGGGTGCACTTGTAATGTCCAGAGGTAAGAGAGTAGGTACTCTTTATTTATGTAATTATGTCACTAATAATTCTCTTTCTGTATTATCTACTTCAGATGTGGATGCAAAATTGTGGCACTCTAAGCTCGGCCATATGAGTGAGAAGGGAATGTCAATTCTTAAGTCAAAAGGTATGTTTTCAGATTTGAAAAGCATAGATCTAGATTTTTTTGAGCACTGTGTTTTTGGGAAATAGAAGAGAGTGAGTTTTCTCAAGACTAGGTCAACAAAGAAAAAGCATAAGTTACAGCTTGTTCACAGAAATGTGTGGGGATCAGCTCAAGTTGCTTCTATTGGAGGATCACAATACTATGTTTCGTTCATAGATGATGCTACAAGAAAGGTATGGGTCTATTGTATTAAGAAGAAATCTGATGTATTTGAGACTTTTAAGATTTGAAAAGCTATGGTTGAGAATGAAACAGATAGAAGATTGAAGTGCCTGAGATCTGACAATGGTGGTGAGTTCTATAGCTATAAGTTCAATTGGTATTGTTATATGCATGGAATTCATAGGAAAAGGACAGTTCCAAGGACACCTCAACAAAATGGAGTTGCTGAAAGGATGAATAGAACAATTATGGAGTGTGTAAGATGTATGAGATTGCATGCTGGTTTGCCCTTAGAGTTTTGGGTAGAAGCTGTTGACACTGCAGTATACCTGATTAACAGAGGACCCTCTACAGCTCTAGATGGTGGAATTCCAGAAGAGGCATGGATAGGTAAAAAGGTAGATCTCTCATTTCTCAAAGTTTTTGGTTGTGAAGCCTTTGTGCACGTTGATAAGGAAAATAGAAAAAAGCTGGATGTTAAGTCTATGAGGTGCACATTTATTGGCTATGGCTTAGATGATTTTGGTTTCAGATTTTGGAATCTAGGAACTAACAAGATAATTAGGAGCTGTGATGTTGTTTTTAATGAAAAAGTGATGTATAGTGATCAGCTAAAGAAGTTGAATCAATCTGGGTAGAGCAATGGAGAATTGGACGAGGTGACGGTCTAAAATGAGCTTGCAGGAAGAAGAAATAATCACTTGCAAGAAAACACAGAGACTGACGTTGGCCAGGCAGGAACCAATGTCGGCAGAAAGAAACCAATGTCGATCATACAGAGACCAATGTCAGTAGGATAGGAACTGACGTCGGTCAGGAAAAAATGATGTCGGCTAGTTATAGGCCTGGAAGTGACCGAGGTTGGTCACTGTCAGAGAATTTGGGTGGACAGCATGTTGTGGATGAGTCTATGATGCCCATCAGGAGGTCAAAAAGGGTAAGTAAGCCTCTAATTTGAGATTCTCCTTCATTATTCTATTTATTATTAACTGATGGTTGAAAACCAGAGAGTTTTTAAGAATCAATACAGGTAGAATCCAAGGATTAGTGGGAGCATGGCATGGTTGAGGAAATGGAGTCCTTGGAAGAGAACCAAGCATGGGATTTGGTTGAGTTGCTAGCTGGTAAGAAGATACTAAAGAATAGATGGACCTACAGGTTGAAGGAAGGTGAGAATGGATAGATGAGATATAAGGTCAGATTGGTAGTGAAAGGATTTGCACAAAAGCCAGGTATTGATTTTGGTGAGATTTTTTCTTCTGTTGTTAAAATGACTTCTATACGGATTGTACTGTCTTTATTTGCTATTGAGGATTTGCATCTTGAGAAACTTGATGTTAAGACAGCGTTTCTTTATGGAGATTTGGATGAGCAAATATATATGGAATAGCCAGAAGGATTTGAGGTCAAAGGTAAGGAGAAGTTAGTGTGCATATTGAAGAAAAGCTTGTATGGCCTCAAGCAAGCTCCTAGATAGTGGTATTTGAGATTTGACAGGTTTATGACTGAGCATGGCTATAGTAGGTGTCAATCTGACCATTGTGTGTATTTTAAGAGATTGAATAATGGTAGATATATTATTTTGTTGTTGTATGTAGATGATATGCTAGTTACAGAATCACACATGCAGGATATCTCTGAGCTTAAGGTGAAATTAGCTCAAATATTTGCCATGAAGGATTTGGGAGCAGCAAAGAAAATCCTTGGCATGAGTATCAAGAGAGACAGGAAAAATCATAGGTTGATTTTGTCTGAAGAGGATTATGTGAACAAGGTGTTGAAATGGTTTAATATGCAGGATGCAAAACTGGTAAGCACACCTTTGGCTGGACATTTTAAGATGAGTAAAGAAAAATGTCCTAATTCACATGATGAGGTAGAGTACATGAGTAGAGTTCCATATTCTTTCGCAGTAGGGAGTTTAATGTATGCAATGGTGTGTACTAGACTGGATATTGCCCAAGCAGTGGGAGTTGTAAGTATATGGCCAATCTAAGAAAGGAACACTAGAAAGCAGTTCAATGGATCCTTAGATATCTAAGAGGAACCAACAGTAGGCAGTTTTGCTATGGAGGTTTAGATACTTCTCTACATGGTTATGTAGATTTAGATATGGCAGGTGATTTGAATGGTAGGAGAAGCACCACAGGATTTGTTTTCACTATTGGTGGAACGACGGTTAGCTAGATATCAAAGTTGCAGAAGGTTGTTGCCTTGTCAACTACAGAAGTAGAGTATATTGCAGTCACAAAGGCTAGCAAAGAGATGATATGGATGACACGGTTCATGGAAGAGTTAGGAAAGGAGCAAGAGAGTTGTAGATTATACAGTGATAGTCAGAGTGCAATTCATTTGGCTAAGAATTCAGCCTTTCATTCAAGAACAAAGTACATACAGCTAAAGTACCACTTCATAAGACAGGTATTGGAAGATGGTGAGTTGAAGTTAGAGAAGATCCATATAGATAAGAATCCTACTGATATGTTAACCAAGCTGGTTACAAAGGAGAAGTTGAATCTTCATTCAACTTTTGTTGGTCTTCATGATTGAGTTGAAGATGGAAGAGCTAGAAGATGTTGCTATATAGGTACTGGTGCATCTTTTTATCTCCAAGTGGGAGATTGTTAAGGTGTGGAGCCTAAAAGCTTCACCAAGGAGCGTTGTGCAAGGTTGTAGTAGTTACACAGTCACTGGCATTGGTTAGGAGTGATTGACATCGGTCAGAAGTAGTTTAGGAGATGCTGGTGTCAGCAGGGATCGATCGATGTAGGTCACAGGCAAGCAGGCAGGAATCAATGTCAGTTACCTGTGCATCTAGAAACCTATTTTCGAGGATAGAACTGAGTGTTTGCATGATGGGATTAAGTCATAGTCTTAAGTCCATGTCTCTATTATTAGTAAGACTATTTTTAGAGACCTTGTTCAATAGGCATAACTGTTGGTTGTAAATGCATTCTCAAGTTTCCTAATTCTATATGTAGGATTAGATCTTCTTAGCTCATTAGTAATGTATTGGTATGTTGAAGAATAGTACAAAATTGAATCATTCCAGGTTGTTAGAGTTGATTATACTTGAGAGAGAGAGCTCTTGAGGGAAAGCGATCTAGAGAGAGATCTGTACATCTGAGAGAGGTGTGGAAGAAAAGAAGTTTCTTCAATTGTAATCTTTTTGTAAAGAGTTTAATACAAGTTTTTAGGGTGGTTTCTTGTATCTCTCATTGTTTGCTATTTATCATTCTAGTTACTTATCATTCTAATTTAGTTCCACGTTTATTGATTTCATAAGTGTAATCAAATTGTTGGTTGATCCCCAACAAGTGGTATCAGAGCCAGGTTCACTAACAGGTGGTTTAGATCTGTGTAGTGTGTATTGATTATAGGTTACTCACAGGGGTTTCTACAGGGATTTTTGTTTGAGTGGGAGAAGCAATTGCAGAAGAAAGTAAACTAAGAATGGAGAAGTTTAATGGCAAAAATTATCAACATTGGTGAATGTAGATAGAGGATTATCTATATCAGAAAGATCTATACTTACCGTTAGGTGGGATTGCTAAGAAGCCCACAGACATGGATGATGAAGAATGGGAAGTTCTTGATAGAAAGGCTCTGGGGTCTATAAGACTGAGTCTGGCATCTACGATGATATCTAATTTATCACAGGCAAAGTCTATGGTATAGTTAATGACTACTTTAGCAAATTTGTATGAAAAACCCTCGGCTTCTAATAAGGTATATCTTATGAAGCAGTTATTTAATTTGCGTATGCAGGAAGGTGGATCTGTATCTAATCATCTAAATGATTTCCATGGAATTGTAAATCAATTAAGTTCAGTTAAAATTGTATTTGATGATAAAATTAAATCTCTTTTAATATTATGTTCTTTGCCTGAAAGCGGGCATAGCTTAGTAATGGCAGTTAGTAATACTGCATCTGCTTCAAACATTTTAAAAGTAGAGGATGTTGTTAGTGTTATCTTGAATGAGAAAATTCATAGGAAAAGCACAGAGGGAACATCAGGGAACGCTTTAAGTTTTGAGAGCAGGGGAAGGCAAAAAGAGAAGAGCAAGAGGAGATCAAGGTCTAAGTCAAAGGTGAGAGGTAGATCCAAATCCAGAAATGGCAGGAAGCCATAATGCTGGAATTGTGGAAAGATAGGGCACATAAGCAAAGATTGTTGGTCAAAGCCTAAGGAGGACAATCAGCATGAAGGAAAAGAAGAAGCAAAGGTTGCAGGTATTGCACAAGATGCTTTAATATTCTCTTTGCATAATAATATAGAATCTTGGGTTTTAGATTCTGGTGCATCTTTTCATGCTACCCCTAATAGAGAATATTTTAATGAATATATCCATGGAGATTTTGGAATAGTGTACTTAGGGGATGATGAGCCTTGTAAAATTATTGGCAAAGGTAAAGTGTAGCTGAAAATGTAGAATGGCAACACATGGGTGTTGAGAAATGTTATGCATGTTCTTAGATTAAAGAGGAATTTGATTTATGCAGGAAAGTTAGGGGATGAGGGCTATACAGTAACTCTCACAGTTGAATCTTGGAAGGTGACCAAGGGTGCACTTGTAATGGCTAGAGGTAAGAGAGTAGGTACTCTCTATTTATGTAATTATGTTACTAATAATTCTCCTTCTGTATTATCTACTTCAGATGTGGATGCAAAATTGTGGCACTCTAGGCTCGGCCACATGAGTGAGAAGGGAATGTCAATTATTAAGACTATAACATAACATTTTCTTGGTCTTATAGTAAAATGCCTAACATCAACCCCTCCATCACTACCCACAACATAATCACCCACCATGATGCCAAACCTGTCAGGTAGAAACTTTGATGAATGCACCCTCACATAGCCCTTCTCATCAAAGAAGAGATTTAGAATCTCTTATTTGTCAATTTCATTCAACCCATTTATTACCCTCGATGGGTCTCGAATGTCATACCTATCACCAAAACCATAGGGGGACTATACATATGTGTGGAATTTTGTGACCTCAACCTTGCTTTCCCAAAAGATGACCAACCTTTCTACCTTTATATTTCTACCACTAACCACTCCTTAAAGGTGATTGTTGCTCATTGGGATAAACAACATAAAGATTAATCCATTTACTACATTAGTTGTACACTTTTATAATTTAATATTTGGTACACCTATACCAAGAAACTTTGCTTAGATTTACTCTTCATAGCCACCAAACTTTTCCACTACCTTCTTAACCACAAGACCTATGTCATAACTAATACCAACCCACTCAAGTATATGCATTCCAAGCCATACAAAAACCAATGTCTGGCCAAGTGGCTCATGCTTTTATCTAATTTTGACCTTGATTTTATTCATTAAAAGTAAATTAAAGGGAAACTGATTTATGAATAACTAGCCAAAGCACCATTAACAGACAACCAACTTCCTCCTCTTGAGTTTCTCAATGAGTCCATCATGACCCTCTCTCAAGCAGACTTCACCAATAAAATAACCATGTTATTTGATGGATCAAAGTGTCAATGTGGTGGGTAATCTAGCATCATCCTTATCCCCATTTATAGAGAGCCCCTCCCTTTATCCTTCAATCTTGATTTTGAATGTACCAATAATATGGTTGAGTACAAAGCCCTAGTAATAGGTCTCCAAACTATATTAGCCTTAAGATTCAAAATGATCAACATCCTTGGCAACTTCCAGCTTATGGTTAATTAAATAAATGACTCTTACCAGTGTAAGAATGATGTTTTACAATAGTAAAAATAGCTAATTGATGAACTCTTAACATAATTTGAGCACTACCATATCCAGTCACCTTGTGATCTACCAATAATTTCACCAACACCATGGCTTCCATTGTCTCTCAAGTCCCCTCTACACCCTATAAATCTAAGATATATGTTATTATCCATATACTTTCCCATCTTTCCTATGTCAAACTAGTTTCTCCCACCATCTTCAATATGGGAGAGACCTAACTCGATCTTTGGTATCAACAAACCTTCAACTACTCAACCTTTCCATCATTCTTTCTGGTCTTTTTAGGAATGATCAAAGATAATTTATATATAGTAACTCATGTTATACCATTATGAGGGGAATTATTTATAAACATGGCTTTGATGGTCTCCTCTTTTGTTGTCTACATAGTCATGAAGCCTCCCATGCTATCAGGGAAATGCATGATGGGATCTATGGGGAATACTTTAATGGCCTCATCATGGTTAAATGCATCTTTTGATTTGGATACTACTGGCCTACCCTTAACTAAGATTGTTTTGATTATGTGAAAATGTGTGTTAAATGTCAATAACATACTAATTTACATCATGCACCTAGCCATAGTCTTCACATATCTATTAATTTTTAGCCCTTGTCACAATGGGGTTTGGGATTTATTGGTGAAATCAACCCCCATTATTCATAGTGACACCATTATATCATCATCATGACCATGTATTTTACCAAATGGGTAGAGGATATTCCTATAGTCTCAACCAAAGTGGAAAATATTATCAACTTTATCAACCATCACATCATCTACCACTTCAGTGTTCCTCACAAAATACTCAATGATAATGGCAAATATTTAAAAAACAAGAAAGTCTAGGGTATTTATGATACATTTGGTATCAAGTTAAGCTTCTCATCACCCTATCACCCTCAAAAAAAGGGCTAAACAAAAGCCTCTAAGAAAACCCTTAAACAATATACTCATTAAAATGGTTAATGCATCTGGTTGGGATTGGCACTTGCACATCCCCTTCACCTTATGGGCATGTTGTACTAGCATTTGAACCCCTATGATTGCTACTCCTTTCTCTTTGTTTTTTAGAGTAGAGGTTGTCTTACCTTTTGGATTCCAAATCCCATCTCTTTGCATATCTATTCAAGATCTCATTTATGAAGATTATTATTATCAACACCATTTATTCCAACTTAAGCTACTTGATGAACATCATTTAGACTCCCTTACCCATCTTTATGTCTATTAAGAGTACATCAAATGTGCCTATAATAAGCACCTTAGAGTGTGAGAATTCAACATCAGAGAGCTCATCATAAAGTAAAATAAAAATGTCACCAATATGGAGAAAATTAAGTGGGGAAAATTTGATTTCAATTGGCTTGTACTTCACATCATAATGCACAAGTATGGATCGGGAGCTTACCAGTTATATTTTTTCAAAGGTAACCCAAAAATTGAACCCTTAAATGCTTTGCATCTACATCCTTTATTTTGTTAAAGAGGATCAAGATCACATTTTTTCTAACTTAAGCTCCTCCTTTGATTTCTAACCATATTCATCTCCCTAATTTAGGGACAATCAATTAAAACTGAGCCATGTGATTATCCATCACAATCATGTCCTAATCTTGAACAATGGGTACCATGGCTCTACTCATGGCATGATTCTCATGGTACTTTTTCCCCCTTTCATAGGATGGATTCCCATGATCATTGTCACCTAAACCTATTTTCACTTACCTCACCTTCTTATGCCTTCAGTTTTGCTTCAATAAAGGCCAACCTTTAAACTTATATAAGTAGGTCTATGCCAATCACAAACTCAAATGTCAAAAATAAGTCATAACTTAAAAAATTATGGGTCATTCCTAAGCATTCACAAATTTCTCCCTCTAAGGACAACTATATAAGCATATCACAATTTCTCAAATATAAGGTAGACTACTCCTTCAAAGGGTAGCTATCATAAATCCTTAAACAAATCAAACAAACTTAGGCCATTCCCTTGAAAGATGGCTGAGTAAAGCATTTGTCAAAAGAATAGTAATTTATTGGAAGCTTCCCACATCTATTATCTTCCTATAAACAACAAAAAAGTTGAAGACCCATTATCACAATCACCACAAAATCAAACTATTCTTGAAATCCACAATTGGATCTCAAAATCAAAATAAATTAGAAGTTGCAATCGACTTTCACAAGTAGACTTTTCAAATCAATCAATCTTCACATTCTATGACATATACTTGTTTATATTGGCTCTTTGGTGACCTAAAAAAAAGGCATATTAGTCTTGTAAGAATGTTCCATTTTCATCCACCTCCCTTATATACACTATAAAGTAAGGGATTTTTGAGCTCATTTGACACTATGTGATCGAGATACCTTTTTAACTAACTAACTAACTAACAAATGCTATTGTGGAGATTTTGAAGGGATTATGTTCCTTAAGCCAATCCAACTTTGAGTCTTGTTTTCATCCTTACCAAAGAAGAAGCATCATGCCCTCTTCTTATCCTCCCATCACTAGTTTATATATTCACTTAGACATTTATCTCTTGATTATATTCTTTTTCTCACATCTAAGGTTGTTATTCAACCTAGTTTTTATGTTGTACCTTAGGCACGATGACCATAACCATAATCATATCACATCATATCAACATATATCATGAGAAAAAATAGGCATAATTAGCATAAACCATAACCATACCCATAACCATCAACTACATATTAGCATCATACCATCCATGAACTATAAAGCAATACATCATTTTTCACAACATGTCTAAATCTAAATAAGGAATAATATACTCATTGAAATTTAAAATATCATAAGGCATACATATCCTAAAGCATCATCATAAATCATACATATCCTAAAACATCATCATAATGCATACATATCCTAAAACATCTTCATAAAGATACATATCATAAAGCATCATCATCACATGCCTAGCTAAGATGAATCCATATCAATATCATCATAATCCTACCAATATCCACATCGAAACCATAATCAAAATAACATCATCAATGATCAATATGAACATCACATCATGAACATCAAATCAAACCATGAACCATGAACAATATACAAGGAGCATATATATAAATCATAATTTTTTCATCAATAACATCATAATGTATACGAAATATCAATTTTGCTCCTAGAGAGAATATTCTCCCTCAAGCTGGGGAGTAACATTTTATGGTCAATGGTTAAAAGATCAAATGGGAAGTGGTAGTGATGGATGAAGACGAATAGGAGGGTTCAACAAGGCAAAAAGTAGCGCGTAGTTATAGGGAAGTGCTTGGACTGTAGCAGGCATCCCAGGGAGCACACAATAGTGGGAAGGCTCCACTTTTACAAGGTTTAGGTTCTTTTGCTACTCTTGAACAACCAAGTATGTGCATCGCCAAAATCAACGGATGTCTAGAAAGATGCAAGGAGAGGCCTAAGCTGGTTATACCAATATAAATGATTGCTAAAGACATTGAGTACTATTCTAATCACTCCCTATACTACAAGTTTCTAGGGCTTAGGACGTCACTATTATTATTGGAAGCATGGGCTCAGAGGATGTGGGCACCAAAAGGAGAAATAGATATTACATTGTTGGCTAATAGTTATTTCATGGTCACTTTTACCTCTATAACAGATTGTCAAAGAGTTTTTGCTGGAGGTCATTACTTCCATAATCAAGTGGGACTATTTATCAAGCCCTAACATGCCAGTTTCATACCTTCAGAGGAACTACCAAACTGTGTCCTGGTGTGGGTGTGTCTACCCCACTTTTCAATGGAATGCTATTGAGAAGACACTCTCCAATTACTTGCATCCTTGCTGGGAAGGCCAGTCGGTTCCTTAATGTCACTCCTAGGGAAAAAGGTAATGACTTATGGCTGTAATTGTGTTGAAATTGATATTAGAAAGCCATTACCAGATGCTATTGAAATGAGTGTGGGCCATTTTTCATGGGTACAATAGCTATATTATGAAACCCTCCCTTTTCGCTATCATCTACATCATGCTTATGGGCATTTACAGTAATGGTGTCCCACCTAGAAATCCCTTGCACCTCTACCAGCTCAATCTACTCACACTCCATCTAGTACTAACAAGGAAAGGGGATTGATTCCTAGTGAGGTGCCTGAAACTGATGGTTTTATGCCGGTTAAACGCTGATATAGAAATAGAGGCCAAAAATGGTCCTTCAAGGAAAGACAATTAGATGACTCGTTTAATAGATTTGAAATATTAGATGACCTTAATCAGCAAGAGGTGAATCTAGGGGTGATGATTTTGGACCAGGGGATTGAGGGACTAGCTCAGGAGGCCAATACTTTAGGGGCTTTAATTGAAACATAGGTTATTGGAGATTATCATATGGATATGGACCAACAACTGATAATTTTGGAAGGATTGATTTCCTCAATTGCTCCCCTTAAAGAAGATGGAAATATGCCCCTTACCAAGAAAATTGGGGACTCAGGGGCAGAAAGAAGTAGTAAATCTTCTCCTCATCTTAGACTTTTGCAAAAAGACCTTAAGAAAGGAGGGGGAGAGAAATCTAGCAAGTCTAGCAAAAAAAAGGACCTAGAAAAGCTCAAGCTAATGGGAGAGACTTTGGTGGAGTTGGGGTCAGTAAAGACTCTAGATGCACACTTTTTGAACCCTTTGAAATGATTATAATATCTTGGAATGTAAGGGGTTTAAACAACAACCCCAGATAAAATGTTATTCACAACCTAATTAAAAGTCATAGGCTGGGTGTCCTTTTCTTGCAGGAGACTAAGCTTTCAGTTGAAGACATGTCCAGACTAGTGCCCAAGTTGTGGAGGCAAGGAGAAAGTCAATGCATTAGTGCTACCAAATACTCAGGAGGAATAGCTTGTCTATGGAACCCATGAAAGATTGGCCTCATAGGCTAGCTAACTTCTAAGTACTCCATGACTATGATTGCATCTAGCTTTGAGATGGGGGAAGTCATTCTCTTCTCCAATATCTATGCTCCCAATGATTGGCGGGGTAAAAACTCCTTATGGGGCCACATAAGTTATGTCTGTAGCCTAGCCCCCTTCCACCCTTAGATTATGGCAGGTGATTTTAATGCTATTCTTGATTTGACTGAAAAAAGTGGTGGCATGTCAAGGCTAGACCCATCTGCTTTGCTAATGTGTAACTACATTGAAATTTTGAATCTAGTTGATGTTAGGCCTAATAATGGATAGTTTACTTGGAATAACCATAGGAGTGGGAAACATTACATAGCTGAGAGACTTGACCATTTTTTGGTCTCAGCTTTTTGGGTTAGAGGTATGTGGTCTACGAGGTCTAAAATTTTAGACTGGAGAGGATCAAACCATTGGCCCATCAATCTTAATAGTGTCTCACAATATCACCCATGCTTTCCTTCCTTCAAATTTCAACTCATGTGGTTGCGGGATCAATCTCTACATGAGTGTGTTGCCAATTGGTGGCGTTGGGGTAGGCCTGCCCATGGTATGATGATGTACATTTTTTCCAAAACACTACAATATGTGAAGTACAATCTCAAGCAGTGGAATCAACAAAGTTTTGGGAACATTTTCCATGCTAATGTTACTTCTCAAACCAAGCTTGATGGTATCATGAGAATAATAAGGGAAGAAGGACTGACTGAAGACTTACTACAAGAAGAAATACATGTTGTGAAAGACCTGGAGGAATGTGAGCTATGGGAGGAAATTTTTTGGAAGTAGAAAGCTCAGGTCAAATGGCTCTAGGAGGGGGATAGAAATACATATTTTTTCTTCAATTCATCCAAAGCTAGGAGACATGGCAATTCTGTTTCAGCCCTGGTCAATGAAAGAGGTGAGTGGCTTAACTCCTTTTCAGCAATTTTAGAGGAGGTAGTGTAGTACTTCTCTACTCTCTTTAGGGAAGATGCTAACGGGGAATCACTGAAAGAAGCTCAAGTCCTCTTCTACTTTTCATCATTGGTGATGCATGAAATGAATGAAAATTTAATGAAACCAATCACACTTGGAGAGCTTAAGGAAACCATTGTTTAGATGAAAAAAGGGAAAGCGGCTGGACCTGATGGCTTCCCAACTGAATTCTACCAAGAATTCTGGGATATCATCAAACTTGACCTTTTAGCTATTGTCCAATAATCTTAGCAAAATAAGCAAATGCTTAAGGCTACAAATGTGACCTATCTTGCTCTCATACCCAAATGTGAAGGTGCTAATAGGCTAAGTCAATTCCACCCTGTATGCCTTTGTAATGTTGTTTACAAAATTATATCTAAAATCATTGTAGATAGGTTAAAAAGAGGGCTGAGTGTTGTGATCTTAGAAGAGTAGAGTGGTTTTGTGGAAGGCAGGCAAATCTTGGATGGTATTGTTATTGTTGTTGAGTCCATTCACTCCATGGCCATCTCAAAAGATAAGGTGATGTTCATTAAATTGGACATGGCCAAAGCCTTTGATAGGGTCAGATGGTCATTCCTGCGAAGGTTCTTTGTGCTTTTGGCTTTGCAGATGAATGGACTCAATGGGTCATGAGCTGCATTTCCTTAGCTTCCTTCTCAGTGCTTATCAATGGAGAACACACAAAGCTTTTTGGTGATACAAGAGGGCTAAAACAAGGTGATCCTCTATCTCTGTACCTTTTTCTTCTCCTTGCTAAAGGTCTAGGGAGGTTGATCCGTAGGAATAGAGAGGAAGGACATATCCAAGGATGGTGATGGGGAGGGGAATTGCTAGCACAATCACACTTACAATTTGCTGATGACACTACCCTTATGGGCATGGCCACAATGTCTGAAGCTACTAATTTATGCAGGGTGTTAGATGTTTATCTAATGGCCTCGAGACAAAAGGTTAATGAAGATAAGTCATCCATCTTCTTATTCAACACTTCAGGCCCTATTTAGTAGTGGATAGTGAGGACTCTGCATTTTCAAATTGGGACTCCTCCCTTGATTTACTTGGGTATCCTTATCTCGGCTGGTTGTACATCTAAAGAATCTTGGCAAACTATTTTGGAGAAATTTCTAGTGAAAGTGAATCATTAGACACATAGGTGGTTATCCTTTGTGGGCCAAGTTCAACTTATCCAATCTGTGGTGCAAGCTTTACCTATTTATAGGTGTATGCTCTAGGTTGCCTTGATGGGATTCGTTAAGGAGTTTGATTCGATTACTAGACAATTCTTATGGGCTGGTAGTTTGAGCTTCACTAAATGGAGCCTTATTAGATGGGAGATTGTCTGCAGCCCCAAACAATATGGTGGGCTCGGTCTGAGGTAGACGGACTTAAATGGTATTGCTTTGGCAGCCAAACTTTATTGGTGATGGTGCACCAAACAAGACAAGGCTTGGGCTAGAATTCTCTCATAGAAGTACTACTTTGGAACCACTCAAAGGGACATTTCTCACTATCCACTTATTGGGAAAGGTTCGGCAATATGGGGTACTCTTAAAAAAGGGGCTACTCTCATCAAGGATGGTTTATTTTGGATTTGTAAATAGGGATCCAAGGCTCTCTTTTGGTCTGACTCTTGGGATGGTTATCCTCCCATCATTTCTCAATTTCCAAATTTGTTGAACCTTTGTCAGAGATTCCTTGATGCTGGCTGGTCTCGAGTGAGTGACTTCAAAGTTTACATTACACAAGGATAGGTGGAGGTAGCTCGCTAGAAAGCTCCTAAAACTTGGCATGTTAATGGGACATAGGAAGAGAATGACGAGCTATTGAGCATCCTTTCTAGGAATCACTATAATCCTCTTCAAGAGGAGGATGAGCTAGCTTGGTCTCCCAATCCCAAGGGAGCTTACACAATTTCATCTAGATATCAGGCTTTACTCCTTCAAAGGTTAGGCAGGGGGAAGTGCATTAGTGGAGACAGGTCTAGAATAAATTCACATGGCTTAAATGCAACTATTTTGCTTGGATGTTGGCTTGGAACAGGTGCTCGACTTGGGACAATCTCTAGAAGAGAGGTTTCTAAGGCCCTTTAATATGTGTTATGTGCAGAGCAGTCAAGGAGGATTCAACACATCTTTTTTTGTGATGCCCCTTTGCCTTGCAACTCTGGCATTATTGGTGGGATGTTTGGTAGTGCCCATGTTTTCATGCTCAATCTATGGTTGATTTCTAGAATGGAATGGGAGAACCCCCCTCAAGGATGCCCTTCCTACAAGACATATGGCTGGGCAGTCCCATTTTTCTATTCTGGTAGATCTGGCTTGAGAGAAATAGGCAAATTTTCTAGGGAGTGAGAGTCATGGTGCAGTAAGTATGGCAGAAAGTGGTGGGGATGATCCAGGAAACCATCCAAGCAAAGAGGTGATCTGCCTTCCTTTGAACAAATAAGATGCTCAAGTGGTGGTGTGACTTGGATTCTAGCAGTTAATTGGTAAGTTAGCATGTGTCAGGAGGAGCAAGCAGGTCAAGGAGCAGATTCTCAGGACTGGTCAATGGCAACACCCCCCTAGTGGGATTCTCAAGATCAATATGAAAGGTTCTTCTAGAGGTAATCCAGGACCCATGGGTATTGGAGGGATAAGAAGGGATTTTGAAGGTACGGTGATTTTTCTTTCTGCAGTTCTTGAGGAGCTATAAACCATTAACATGATGGAAGGCCAGGCCATTCTTTATGCCCTTGAGAAGGCCCAGGCATTAGGTTGGCATAGGATTATCTATGAATTAGACTCTCAAGTCTTGATTAACCTATTCATTAAGAGGAAAGTGGTGGACGTCAATTGGCAACTATCTCTAATTGTGCAACAAATTTTGTGGATTTGCTCACTTATGGATAGCATTACTTTTGCTCACATTCTGTGTGAGTGGAACAGGGCATAAGATTTTTTGGCTAAATGGACGTCAGAAAATTTGGATGATGGAAACATTGAGGATTGGGGGTCTCTCTCCCTAATGTTGCATTCTGATTTGGAAAGAATTCTAGAGGTTGATAGGGAGGTTCATAATATTGTCTAGTTGGGCGTGTGCCTAGTTTTTCTATTTTCACTACTTTCTTCTGGGGGATTTTTCCCCCCGTTCTTCTTGTAATGCTTATCTCTAGTTATTAATATTATTTTTACCCCATTTTATAAAAAAACATCATAATTTATACAATCTATACACATATCTCTATCTCAAAATATAAATCTCATTGCATAAACTCATAGATTGGTATCAAAATGATGTACAACAAAATGTCATATCATAAACCATATCATGACTATGCCCTCGAGGTACCACTACCTCTTGGTGTCTATCCTCCTAAGGTACTTACCTACCCACATATAGAATCAACCCATTGACCTAGTGTTTCCATGCTATCACCACCTACCAAATTATATCTGTACTCACCCCATCAAGGATCATTAGGGTAACATCTCAAGACTATGGCCTCATAGTAGTGTATCTCCTCCTCTATGGCTAGATATGATGCCATAGGGATATTGCTTGATGGTCTTGTAGTTACTATGGTTCCTCCTCTAGCCTATCTCAAGGAGTCTCTCTCTTAGGTAACCAAGGATAGTGAATCTCTAGCCTAGTCCCTCTCACATGTAAGTGTAGTCACCTAACCTTTTAAAGCTACTAGCTAATCTTGTAATGCTACAACCTATGCCTATGTAGTGTCTAGTGCCACTCTTGCCTATACATTTACAAAAACACCCTAAACCTATACCTGTTGACCTTTACCAGCTGGGTCTATATCTATAGGCTGCCTACCACCATCATTCCCACCAAAGTTTATTGCCACATAAAAATCCTAGTACCATATAGGGTAACTATTTATAAAAACTACATTATCTATAACTAGCCACACTGAAAACTCCTTATAATTTAGCAAGGTCCCTACTAGATGTGGCTCATGTAGTAGGATCTCTACATCTTCCTACCTATATCTAAGAAATGGGCCTATGACACCTTGTACCAAGCTGAAATATCTCCACACCTTGTCAAATGGGATGAAATCTATCTCTTCATCCCTTCTACTGAAGATCCACTTGTAACTCTATAAGGATAAGGTGTGTCTCTTGTAGCTACCCCACTATGAAAACCTAACATAGGGCCTCCATGTAACATCACTAATAACCAAGGCATCTAGTATGCCTCTAAACCAATTAATATCATGCACCCCTCTTCCTGTACCTATGAAAAAAAAAGTTATTCCACCTCATAAAATTGATTGAGAAATCTATTTGAGCATACCCCATCCATGGTACCCCATCGGCTTTAGCACTCAGATGTGCTCATAGGCCTAGTAGTGTAGAACCAACCCCATGCTAATGTCATACCTCCTATGAGACTTAAATCCTAACAACTCCCTATATATTTTCACAAGTAATATAGGCACCCAACCCAACATTGTGTGACTTAGTAGCATCTCGACCAATACCCATAGAATCAAGTATGGGAACCTACCACTACTTGATTCAAGAACAATGAAACATGACACTATCATCATCATCATGGTCATTAGCCTCCTACCATCTCTCACCCTCTGATACAATGTAGTGTATCTAAAACCTTTGGCATGCCACTTCACTTGGTCATGATCATATTTATATAGTATCTCTAAGAGTTCATATCTCTCTTCCCAGTCTATGTGATAAACTAGGTTACCCCATATGGGTAACTGAGTGATCCTCTGGTATGATTATCATCTCACTAGTGGGTAGTAGGAAGGTTTTCATGGCTAGATCCTATATCTTAGTGAGGGATATAATCATCATTGCATTGTGTAACACATGTTGATAATGCCTCATCACTCTAAGGCCCACCTCCTCTATGTGAGCCTAGTCTACATTAGTCATACTTTGGTGGATCTTTACAAAGATGTGCAAGACCTGATAATGCATCCAAATCTGATCCCATGCCTTCAAGGTTCATAAGAACACACACACTTAGTTATGTTTACTATTTTTGTTTATGAACTAGACCTCTTACAACTACCTATTATCTATACCATTTATCTTATTTTCACCTAAAATATTCCTAGGCATTACCTATATCTTATCAAAAAACAAATAACCATCAATTATTAACATCAAATAGCTAACTTACCATTCAAACCTATCCAAATAAATGAACTTAACCTTAACCTCTTCACCATTTGACTTGACCACTGATGGTCATGTTACCAGTTTTGCACATAATCATTAACTATTGATGATCAAGATGACTACCAAGGGTCACATTGTGTGACCACTAGTGGAGCATCCCAACCCTACCCCCACTCATCAAACCCACTCACCACAACTAAATCTCTAAAAATTCCCACCTATATCCTACCCCTACGTACCCAAACTAACCTACCTATTCCAATTTGAACATTCACCTTCAAATTTTACAACATAAACAAACCACACCCTTTACCTAGGTCATACCCACAATCATCCCAAAAAATAATGATAAAACATTCAAATTTACAACCAATGCATGTGCTAAATCACATCTAAACCACCAATTTTTATACATCCCCTACCTCATTCCTTGACCATCATCGAGGAGGAATTTAGGGACCTACTACCTAGCCATATGCCCTACCTCACCCACCCTGCATCTTCTTCAGTCCACTTGGTCAACACACCCACTCAATAATCAACCTCACCCACTAAACAATCACAAAATTCCAAAAAATCACAATCTCTCATTATCAATACTCAAAAGTAACAAGTGAGCAAATGAAACAAGTAGATTCACTTTTGACCTCCACACTTTTAGGGTTTTCACCCTAAACATTGATGGTTAGGGTGACCATTGATGATTTCCCCTTAGACCCCAAACAATCAATGATCAAGAGATTAAATTTTGGCCTTTGCCTCTTCACCCAAACTTTTTTGGTAACCTAACCAAGCACCCACCCACATAGACTACCTTCTCCACCCACCTTGACAACCTCTTCATCATTTATCTATTTTGGCCCAACTAGTGCACATTTTGTGATGAATTTTGCTTTTT
The DNA here is from genome assembly GCA_037957365.1 of Torreya grandis. NCBI lineage: Eukaryota > Viridiplantae > Streptophyta > Pinopsida > Cupressales > Taxaceae > Torreya > Torreya grandis. The sequence goes on from JARHVA010002606.1 coordinate 2,091,221, forward strand.
CCTTTTTACCATAATCATAACAATTACCATGTTAACCAATTTTTGAACTTGTGATACCTTGTACACACCTAACCAATTGGTGTCTTTTTGGGAGCACTTCCTACCTCAGATACTGATGACTTCACCTAACCAATTTGTATTTTTCTTGGGAGCACTTCCTAACTCGAATACCCATAAAAATACTCACCTTGCCTCAGAGACTTGATTTTACAAGTGTTCCCAACTTTCATTCCTAAATGTAGTCATGTATTTCACTTGTCACTTGTCCTTCTATAACCAACCTTAATTTTTACCAACTATGGCAACCTAGTCAATGTGTAATCTTGGCTATCACACTTTTGTCACACTTTGTGTGCATGTTTGCACTTTAGTGCCCAACCTATCACCCACATTAGTGACATCCACCTTTTTCATAACCTTCACCACTCATCAAACCCATACCCTATTTAATTTTACCTCAGTGACTCCCAGTTTGAGGGGGAACACCTCCTCTTGTGCTTGAGGCAATTAAACCTTTGACCTATAATCCATTTTTATTTTGTAGCTTGTTAATATAAACTACATAACAAAAAGGGGAAAAATATAGAAACTATAAATCCACACATGATTATTATGAATGTCACAATTCCCTTAGACCACTCAGGACCCCCTTAGGCCCAGCCTTGACCGTTTGACCCCAAATCTACCTAATGCTAGTCAATTTGACCTACTAGCTTAACCCACATTTTAACCCAACTTTACCTTGACCCTTAACCACCGATGGTTACCCTAACCATCAATGGTCACCCTGACCATTTATATTTAGGGTCCACCATCTAAACTAAATTATCTCACCCTTCACCCTAACTTGCTTTATTATAATTAGCTTGTCTAATTCTTGTGCAAGATAATGCATACATATATATATATATATATATATATATATATATATATATATATATTGGACTCTTTCTTAATGTCTTATTGAACCTCTCCTTCCTTACTTATAAGAAGACAGGAGTAGGGGTGAAAAAGGATCCATCCTCAACTTTAAGAGATTTTTCATCCAGAGTTTCTTTGCAAGTCACTTCTTTTAGCAACCTAGAGATCTAGCCATCATGTCAGAGAGCCAACTTGTTACCACCCCCTGACCAATAACCAAGTACCATTACTCTATTAGAATCACACCAAACTCCACTAATGAGCCAACCACCTCAACCATTCACTAGATCAACCTTCTAAAATCTAAGTATTTGTTTTTTATTATCCAATTACTTTATTTGTATTTCATAATTAGCCCAACACAAACTAACCTCCCAAAATTGCTTTTTGAAAACCCATCAATATGATTTTTTACCAACCAAACCCTTACACACAGTAACCATCAAAGGTCATCCTAACCACTAATGGTCTATCCAACCTTTGATGGTCATCTTGACCACTGACAATCACCTTAAATGCTGATAATCACACCAACCATCGATGGTCATTGTGGTAAAAAATAACAACAAGCTATTTTCACCCACCTACCCTCAACCAAATCCAAATTTATTTTGTTTTCCTATTCACAGAGCCCCAACCTATTTTTCTAAACCACACCTAACCTATTTAACATTAGTATTGACCCACTTATTGCTATATTAGTCATATTAGTCTATTTCTTTATCAAGCATTTCTTGTATTCAATTTCAATACCTTCTGATTATTGATGCAAGTACTTTATCTTTTAATTTTTGAAGTTAATTGTTTAAGAAACATGGATTGATAGCCTCCAAGGAAGCTTGTGCTTCTTGGATCTAGCTTTCTAGGAAATCCACCTAGCTATCTATCTAACTAACCATTTTCTTTAGTGATATCTTATTTGTAGGTCAATCCTCCCAAGTCAAAGAGGAGATCTTCACAATCATCTGATTCAATGCACACACAACCAAACAGGGTTTTCTACCATAGTCATATCTAGTTTCTTCTTATTCCTTTCAAAATATAAGCTAAAATTATCTAAAATAATAGGGTTAAAGCATAATACTAAGTCCCACTTTTTAGTACAAAGGGGACAATAAAAAATGAAAATATGAACATTTCTCAGTTTGTATAAACAATAGTGACTTAACCATATAAAATTTGAAAATGTTATAAACTAATGAAATGTTGCATTTGAAGTGTAGATTACATTTATTATTTTTTTGAAAAAATAAAAAATAGATTTTTCAATACCTAAATACACAGTGTGTATGTTTCATGTACAAAAAGTTTTATTGAGTACTTGATTTCTCATCCTCATAATTTTATCAAAACATAATATTTTGTCAAGATTTCTTGGAAAGTTCTCATAGAAACATGAACGTAGTGTAAGATCATTTTTTTATAATTTTTGATGAAAAATTAAATTTTAATTATTGTTAGTGATCAAGGTGGGTAATATTGACACTTATGATTTCTATGTACATGTGTGTGTGTGTAAAAATGGATTTATTTTTCACCATTGTAACAAGGACATTAAAGTTGAGTGCAGTGACATTTTTCATTTTTTGGGCATAGTCTCCTATTTTTCCTAGTGCCTCAAACATATGGTACTTCATTTGATAAATAAGTTTATTTTAATAAATAAATAAAAATAAGTATTAAATATTATTAAAATTTAGAAAAAATCATATTATTTTTTAATAAATATTGAGGTCATATGAGCCTCATTCTTTTTATTAAAACCAAAAGAGATGAAACAAATCATGAATCCACAACCATAAGGGAAACCAATCCCAAGGAAAAACAAAATCACAAGAGAAATAAATAAACCACCCAGGGATCCTAACCAAAAGGGTCAAAACCCAAATGAAAAACTCCCCAACAATCAACAAAAGTCCCAACCACTAACAAACAAAAATCTAACAAAAATTCCAACTGAGAAATCTCAAAGAGCCATAGAATAGCTTAATCTAGGCATCCTGAAGAGCAAATTGGATACCAATGTCACCCTACATCAGATTGAACTATCTTCCATTTGGCCTTTATTCCATTTCTTCTTCTTTACCTCAATCTAATCCTTTGTCTACTATTGGCAACCACCTCTATGACTTCCTTCAATTTTCATGATCTTTGACTTTCCTTAGGTTTGTTAACATTTATATCTTCATAAGTTTCTTTCATTCCCTTTGTAAGATGCTCTTCAGCCTTGTTTATGTTAACTACACCTATTGGTTCACAGTGTTACTAGTTCTTAGCTTTGGGATCATCACTTTTATTACCTTTTGGAAATGCTTTGGCTTAAGGAAAACTTTGATGCAAGTGACCTATTTGGTGTAAAAAATGACACCACAAAGACATGTTTTCCTAATATAGAGATTGAGTCCAAGTCCACTTCCCATGTTTTAGGATTATGCTATTAGGAATCCCTTTGCTTACATCAATCTCCGCACAAATATGGGCAAAGGTGAGAAGACCTTGTTCAATTTGAGAATGGTCAATTTTAATGAACCTACCTAACACATTACTAATGCTTGTGAGAAATTTTGGGTGCTAAAGATGAAGAGGTAATTTTGATAATCGAACCCAAACTAGAATTTTAGAAATAATCATGGTGATTGCATCAAAATCCAAAAACCAAGGAGTAATGAAAATCCTTGAATTCCCCCAAAACCATGGGTATTCATCCAAGGTTGTTTGATATTTTAAGAGTTTAATGAATTATACCAAAAAAACCTTTAGAACATAGCAAAAGAACACACTTTTTAGTCTAATGAGTCTATATCCAATTAAGGATATCTCAGATCAATAATTATGTTGATCTAAAGAGAAACCAAGACTAGACATATTAAGCTATGTTACCAAGATGGTAGGCATTTCAACTATATTTTCCACAATATAAGGCCCTAGCCTAGTGAACCAGGAAGAAGAATGAATAGGTGCTTTGGCACAAGTAGCCTCCTTATAGGAGGATGAAAATGGGTTCCCTAAACTAGCAACACCCCCATATAGTTGCATATCAAAGGATAAAAGGGATCCTTTATACATTCCATAGCTAAACAAAAGGGTATTATTCTCCAGTTATTTACCATTAAATATAAGAGATTGAAAAGCAACTAGAATTCATGTATTCTACTCAATATTTAGTTTTAGTTTTAGCACATACTTAGTTTAAGAAACCTAATAATAAATATTTTTCCCTTGAAGAGATAGAATCATAATCTGATTCTAAATAATTTGTTTGTCAGGGATTTCTAGCATGGGTAATTTGACAAACACTTTTTTTGCATGTACTCATTCAAAGGGTTGGTCTATTATCTTTGTAGCCTATAAAATTTTCTCATTAGGATCATTACATGGGGAAATTTGATAGTGATTTGTACCACTAGTATCTAATTTATAAATGAATGGATATCCCTTTAAATCAATCATCTCTATTTTTTGGCCATTCTTTGAAGATGAGACTCATTTTGACATTTTATAAAATACTTTGCATGAGTCTATTTTTTCCTTCACTACCCATAAAGCACAAACCATATGAAATAGAATGGATGGTAGAGTAATGGTGATTAACCCAGCCAATTATTTTAATGCCTTCTGAGTTACACAAACCTTTGCTTGGAAAGTTATCAAACTAGTTCTTTGAGATTTAAAGCCAAAATCACTTAGAGGAATTTTGACAAATAGTTAGCATGCATCAGTGAAGAGGACTTCCTATCCATCCACCTTTTCCCCTAGAGACCCTTCCCATCTCTGGTGAAGGCTCTAAAGCTTGTATTGTAGAGTTAAAAGTTACTTGCCATGGGTGACCAAGAGAAGGTGGTCATTGTAGGAGTCCACTTTGAAGAACAAGTTTTCATTGGAATCAAGGATGGTAAATCCATTGTCGATGAACCCCACTGCTTATGTCAATATAACTAGATTCCCCCATTAAAAAAATTCCTCACACAATCTCTTGACAACATGACCCTTAACCTTTATATAAACCCTAATCTAAGGGACCTCAATGGCATTCTCATTTAAAATGCAAGGGAAGTGCAGTGTGCCCTTAGCCACACTTGTCAGAGGTTCCTTAGTTGATCTACTCCATGAAACTATGAGATTGATCTCATAACCCATAATAACATTCCCCTTATGGATGTTAATGTATTCCTCACCTTTGATCTTTTTTACTATTGTGATTTTTATGGAGAAGGCCTCTTCATCCAAAAAAGTGAGGTTTTTGAAGAGATAAACAAGGTGGTGTTTGGACCATTAGAGGCAACCTTTCTCAGACCAATTTTAGTTATGGACATTGGTGTCATTTGGTATATCCTTAATAATCCATCTACCATTTCCCTCACCCAATTTCTCCATCCCCACTACCTCCAATCCAAAAAACCTCTTGTTGGCTCTGAAAAAATCATATTATTAGAACACTCATAAAAAACCTTATTTATATGTAGACCCACATGTTTTTTTCCATCTTAATACATGGCATCCAAAGTGGTAATTTAAGGCCAATAGTAGCTTTCCACTTGAATGGGTGAGGATTTGATGCCACATGGGGTTAGAATGAAGGGGATTATAACAAAGGGGGTTTTTTCAAACCCCTTTTATTCTAACCCCATTCTCATTAGGCATGTTATCATCCATAAAAAATTCAACATTATGGGGTTAAAGCACATAAATGAGTCCCACTTGGTAGTCGAGTCCATCCAAATCTAGAAAAAAATGAGGTTCAAACAAGCCTCCTTCATTCTAACCCCCACGTGTAATTTTTGAATGGGATTAAAACAAAGGGGGTTTGAATGAAGGGGGTTTGAATAAAGGGTTTCAAATTTTTACTTTATGCATTTAATTAATTTAAATAAAGTGGAAAATGAAATGATTTATTTTGAGGGGCTTAGAATGAAGGGGGTTAGAACAAAGGGGGTTTGAACCCCCCTTTTTTTTGGATTTGGATGGACTTGGTTTCCAAGTGGGACTCATTTATGTGCTTTAACCTAATAATGTTGAAATTTTTGTGGATCCTAACACTCTTGATGAGAATGTTTTTAATATGAATAATATGAGGAAAATAGTCTCTTACATCGATTGTTATCCATCTTCAAATAACACAAATTTCCCAAAGTTTTGTACTATTCAATATTCTTACCCATCCTAACTCATGAAATTGGTGCAATTGGAACAAATTCTAATAAATTCAAAAAACTCACAAATATCAAATCCAATAATATAGTTAAGAAATAACTCATAATATCAATACAAATTCTACTCCTCTTTCAAATACACCTCATTCAATAACCCAAAAATATTCTATCATTTCTACTTCCTCCCAAACATAAGAATTAAATAATTATTCAACCAAGTCATCTAAGACAACACAATCAGATACAACTAGTCAACCCACATTAACTAAACCTCAATCAAATACACCTTACCAACATAAATTTCAATGTACTTCATATACACCCTCAAAGTAGTTACTTCAACACTATTCACCTTTATAAGATAAAATTATAAAAAGATATGAATAATGGCATCCCATAGTCAAAATTTCACATATCCCATCTCAAATCCATTTTTAATAACTCATGATAACTTCTCATTATTGTAATAGTCTAATACAATTTTTTTTTGAAATAAATATCCCTCATCACCCACATGTGGGGTAAGAAGATACTTTGTCAAGGTCTGAAGATAAAATTCTTTAATAGTGTGAAGATATATCTATCCACATTGATGAAACTATAGATACTTATCTTTCACTCAAATTCCCTATCTCTTCAATGATTCATAATGAGATATTGCTTCCTAAGGATGATCCTCAATTATTCATTAACATCCAAATAAGATATATCCAAGTTAAACATGCATTAATTAATGAAGGTTTAGGCACCTATGTGGCCTCCCTTGATTTCATTAAAAGACTTGGATATTTTAAATGTAATCTCAAATATACTAAAAGTACATGTCAAGGATATGATAAAATACAAATTCTTCCTTTAAGGTGTGTTTTTATTCCTATCATAGTTCCCCCCATCATGGTACATGTCAAAGTTAGGATATTTAACTTCCCAATTTATTATAACATTTTACTTGGTCGGCCTTGGACACACCACATGAGATAAGTATCCTCATCAACATGCCAATGAATTAAGTTTCTCCATAATAGTGTTATATACAAGATTTAAGGAGACCACCTAATCTTTTAGATTCATATGATGATGAACTAGATGAGATCAATTTCAAAATCAATTTTTTTTAATCTCTCTCCTCACATAATCATGAAATTACCTCTTTTTATATGGCCTCATTCTCATAAAAAACCATTGCATGAAATTTTGTCCATCTAACAAAAACTAAACACTCCATTCACCATGCCTCTTTAATTAATAAAATCATCAATGCATTACTATTTATCTTCACACTCCTAATTATGATGACTGATGTTCTTTATATGACCCATTTTTAATTGGATTTTACCACACTAAAAATGTATAAATACTAAGATATCGATCTTTTTTACATTATTATCTTATTTCTATTCATGTGTTTCCTTTTCCTTCTAATTTTCACATGTATAAGATGGATCTCACACACACACTAATCCTCTAGTAATTATTAAACCTCTTCAGAGTATGCTTCTTGACCATGCTATGACAAGACATTAATCATTCACTAGATACCACAATCTTGACAACTTACTTCCTCTAGAGATGTCAGTTACACTAAAATGACCTACTTTGAGTTCATATATTGATGTGATCCATCCTATTCCCAATCCTATTATGAATTTTCCTCTTATTTGTGATGGCATAACACCTTTTCCTAAGATTGATCTTGTACCATCACAATGGGTAGATGAGCCATATTTTGAGATTCATAGAGTTTTTGATAATTTTACCAAGGCTTATCATGTATGCAAGAAACAATCCTCAAGATCCACTTGTACCACAAATAGATGACCTTAATAGTATAATCCTCAATGTACTTATTACTTTCATGGTACATGCATGTATCCTTTTACTCATTATTGATAGATTCAATAGTACATTGATACACTTTTCCCAAACAAAGAATAATCTATAAACAAGAGCCTACCACCTCCTCATATAATTATAGAATATTTCCTAAATATGGGGAAGTTTATTATCTTTGGCATCAATGTACTTCACATAATACAAATAGATGTTGAGTACTACACTAGCATTTTCATGATTTCCCATGGCCTACACCTTCATCAGCTTAGCCACATACTCCAAGACATTCATAGATAAAGTCTCAACCTTATTTGAAACCCATATTTAGTAAAAAATTTGAGGATGATCATCACAATTTGTCATCAATTCCTAGCATTGAGTATCTTTCGTAGGAACTACCGCATGTGCATCATTCTTATTCTAGCATACCCACTTTTTCAGTAGAGATAGTGCTTTGAGAATTATTTTTATTACTTTTTTAAATATTGAAGATACTTTGATGAAATTTAGAGTACAATTATAAAAGGATGTATCAAATGTTATCGATAATGTTTGCCATGAAATTTATCAATACTTATGAACATATCATGGTATTTCATCATGTTATTTACTATAGTTTCATATGATTTGAATTTGATTTATGATTATATATTGATCATATGTTTTAATTTTCACTTGGGAATGTTTCATGAATTAATTTCATCTTCATTTAGTTTTCCCTATTTCTCTTTAGGATGATTTATTTTATATTTTTTATGTCATTTTTTTAAATAAAATAGTTATTATTGTGACATGATTTTAAATCCACACCCATTTAATATCCTATCTTTACCATATGATTAGTTAAAAATAATATTTCTCATTGCATCATGACATACACAAATTTATTTGATTTCCATTTCCCCCTTATTTTCACTTCATACTAAGCACACACATGGTTAATATTTAGATCATGTACTTGTTTACAGGCAAGCTTAATTATTTATCAACATGACAAATTATGTAGGTATTTTGTATCTTGTAATCAAATCTTAAAGCTTATATGTGTTTATCACTTTTATTAATCATGTTTGGTTATTCTGAATCCATATGGAGAAGGAATAAAAAAATCCATAAAAATTTAAAATCTGAATCATTTAAACAAAAGACAATGATAAAAAGGAAAAAATCAAAAGTCAAAAGTTAAAATCACACTAAAATACATGATTCATATCTTTACATATCTCATATTTCTAGTTGAAGCTCAAACTCCATAGTTGGCCTCATGACAAAGCCAAGGTCCATTGGGTTTTAGTTGGCTAGTAGATTAAGATAGGAGGTATCCAAAATTATTTATAAGTGATACCTAATTTCTCATTCAAGTACCCAATATTCATAGTAGACTGATATATCTATAATGGATCATAAGGAATGGGGAAGATGTTATGGGAAGGGAGGCCCATTTTAATTTTATTGTATATAACCTTCATGAGATGATATTAGTACTACACTTATTCGCCTATAAAGTTGTGTTTATTTTGAACAAATATATTTTGAATTTGGCATCCAATAAATTCTTAGCACCTACCTATTTATTTTTTATGTCTCATACCTAATCAAGTTTATTACAAATGCCTATGTCATGATTTTTCCATTCCTTATTTCATTATAACATCCCCAATATTCCTCTTTGATGAATATTATTTGTTATCTCGTCATACCCCTTTTATTCTCCTTTTTGTGAGTTGAAATATAAGACCTTGGATAAGACCAGATCTTCCTCACAAACATTCCATTTACCATCCATTACTATTTACCTCAATGGTTTACCCTTTGTGAGCTACATTGTATGGCCTTGGATGGACTAGGTTTTCTTCACAAAGTATACTCAAGATTCATACCATGACTCAATCATAAAATAACTATACTTCTTTTAAATAAGTGATTTACATAAATTTATAGGTCATTCTAATTACTATTTTATTGTCACTTATTGTATGTTTTACATGCTTCCCAACTTGATTTAGTGTGATTTACATTTTCATTATTAAAATCCATTTATTTATGTTTTACACACTTCCCAACATGATTTAGCATTTTTATTCCATTGTTTTCCTTCATTTATGTTTTACACACTTCCCAACTTGATTGTGTGTTTTACATTTTCATTATTACAAATTACTTATTATATGATTTACATGCTTGTTCAAATTGATTTATTATGTTTTACATTTCATTCTATTTGTCATTTAGTTATGTTTTACACACCTTTTCAACTTAATTTAGTGTGTTTTAAAAATTTATTTATCTTTCATTTTACATGTTTCCCAATATGATTTAGGGTGTTTTACATTATTATTTTTTTCATGAGATTGAATATATTTTACATTTCTACATTTTAAATTTTTCTGTCATTTTATTTAACCATGTATTTGTTCACAATTGCTAGAAAAGAATCCAAAACACATCATACATTTTCTCATAACATATACCAAAAATTAAACATGTGCTAAAAATAAAATACATACATCCATAACATCCATGAGTCAATTCACTAGAAGGTCAGGTGGACCATATCCATAGAGTTGTTATTTTATTATTATTGTAGTATGTTTTTGCATTATATAAAATACTAGATCCACACACACACACACACACACACACACACACACACACACATATATATATATATATATATATATATATATATATATATATATATATATATATATATACATATATGTATGTATACACACACACACACACACACACACACACACACACACACACACACACACACACACACACATGTGTGTGTGTGTGTGTGTATATATATATACACATACATACATATATGTATATATATATGTGTGTGTGTGTGTGTGGATCTAGTATTTTATATAATGCAAAAACATACTACAATAATAATAAAATAACAACTCTATGGATATGGTCCACCCTGACCTTCTAGTGAATGGACACAATACCTATTGACCCCTAGGAATAATCCCTTTGAATGGTGCATTATAGTGACTCTTTCATGTACAAATCCCCTCAATTTAGCCCTATAAATTGTCCACATGGCCCTGTACACATGCCAACTCTCTAGATGTTTCCAAATGAGTGGACCATTCCTTGGCCACTATCTTCCATGCCCATAGCTCTCCATTATCCACTCTTGGTGGTAATTGTGTTGTATCTTCTCATCTCTATATATTTTTCACTACCTCATTGACCAATTAGAATCAACTAGCATAAGTTGAGGCAGAGGGTACAATAGTATAAATCATATCAATATTACCAAGATGTAATAACACATAATCTAAAATATCATGGTATGATACATACACTAAAATAAACCACATGAAATCCTCCTTAAAAGTATCTATACAAGGCAAAATAGATGTACATTAGATCTCTCACACATACATATATCTCCCAAAATCATCTATTTAAAAAATATATATCTAGCTATGCATAAATTAATAAACATCAATTATGTATACAAACATAAATCACTCACCAATAATAGTCTCTCCATTAGCACACACATCAATTACCTCCACTAGGGCATGTCTCTAGGGTGTTGAAAGACTAGGTAGGAGAACATGAGCATGTCATGGTCCACTACAAATATATCACTCTATGGACTAGTTATTTATAAGTTATGTTATAGGATATCCATGTTTGGTTTCCTCTAGTTGTAGTTCCTCCTCTTCCTATGCCTCCACCCACATATTCACCTTTGATATCTTCATCATTGTAGTACCATGGTGGAGTCTACAAATCCTATTATGGCATAAAAATTTCCACTTCCACATCCTCCTCCATAGGCATCTCCATCTCATCCACCATACTCTCACCTTTATTTTCTACCATTTACATCATCCAATCTAAGGTCTTGATCAATGTGGATAAATGATAGGTACTACCCTCACACTTCCTAACATGTCATCACTACCCCTACACTCCCTAACATGGCATGTCTAATATCTAGACACTACTATAGATGCTAATGGAAGTGTCAACCTTAACTAACTAGGTAAGTGAGCAACTATATGTGGCTCTATACACCATATAAAATGACTAGTAATATGAACATAACCTAGTCCCTAAAAAATGTTGGCCAAAAAGGCCAATTAGCTACAATACCTACATAAGGCTACCACATAATATCTCCTTAAGTAATAGTTTATAATATTTGGGCATGAGGTAATACCAATGGCACATTGTCATATCCCCATCTCAAAACATGAGGTAAACTATCATCTATAGTATAGGTCAACCTCAGAGGATGATACATAGGAAACCTCTCATAAATCTATCTACTCAATAAAATAGTAGGGCCATAGTCATATGCCCTTGTGAAATAATGTTATATACAAATCATGCACCACCTGCACCTAGATAACTAACCTTAGGTCATACATAATACCTTTCTCTAAGGTTGAATGATCCAAGGAAACCACATATAAGGCCACCTTCCCATCTGAATTATGAATTATCACATGAGATATCAAAAGGCCAATAATAGCCTTCTATATATTTGGAATGGTAGACACATAAAAATCAAACAAACATACTCATAACCCCTGAAAATATCTATCTAATCTAGTAAAACTAAATCTCATCTCTCAAGATCCAACTTAGGGGTATCACAAATAATAAGATACCTATAATAGGAAGTCCTAGGATTTCATGGACATCCTTTAGGGTAATACTCACCTCAATGGTATAATAACATGGTGACTAATTCAACACTCAAGAATATGGCATATCTGCATAATACCTCCAAAGCCCAACATTGTCAATCATACACAATCATCGACTATCAATCTATCCAATAAATATAGTAGCCAAATGAAGTCTAAAAAGTGCTAGAATATCCATCATCTTTGCAAAATATCAAATAACAAATGAATTTTTATCCCTCAATATTAGATAATCATCAAATTACATTATAATAATAAAAAATATAGGCATTACATTAAAATTAACTACTTTGTTAACCTATTCATTCATTTTATTAATATTCTCTACTACATTAGCCATATAACTATGTCAACCAAAAATAAAATTGTTACTAAGTCAACCATGTATCTAACTATGATGGCCATTGTTAAATTAAAACTGCATTGGCCATTTTACATGAAGCTGGCCACCTAACATAGCTATGTCAACCATTCTCTATGTCTAAAAAACCTGAATACATCAGCCAATCCATTCAAAGTTGACCATTTATTAAACCTAAATTAGCCACCTCAACACATTAATAAATCACCTAAGATGTATGAAATTAACCACCTATACACTACCAGACAAGATTGGCCCATATACACATAGTCAGCTAGCTATTGACTAAGTACATCAACTTGATACTACACAATCAACCACTATTACTAACCTACTGATTTATAACTACGTTAGCTTGATCAACCCCATTCAATTATTGTGGTGATTTTTTACACATTTTTCATTAATATTTTAGGCATTAATGACTATCTTTTATACCTACCCATTTTTTTATCTTAATTCATACTCTACCTTAAAAACATTAGGGAAAATGTTACTACATGAATTTCCCCCAATACCTACTATTTCAAATCTACCTCATTTTTCAAATAAAATAAAAAAAAATCAAAATTAAGTACATTCCATACATGGATCATGCTAGCAATAGCTATTATGTATCCTACACCTCATGTTTCTTGTCTCTTTGACATGATCTCTCTCATCACTTCTCTAGATCAGACATAGATCTAGTTTCTTAAAATAGTAAATTTATAAATTAATAGTTAAAATCTTATTTATATTTAAATTTTACAAATTCTTTAGTTGCTAGTTATTTACCAAAAAAAATTCATGTTTTGCTCATAACTATGTTTGTACAAGATCTTTTCCAAAACTTAAAAAGTTTTGGAATCTTGAAAACATAAATAATTTTTTTATGCGTTACCCATATTTTTGTAAAGTTTTTGAATTTCTAGCTTATTATTCAGGTCTACCTAATGTACCATAAATTAGATGCCTCTTCTATTTTCTACAGTACAAATTATATTCTACCACAACAAGGTAAGTGAAGGTATGCATTTTTTAATTCTTTACTTTCATTTACATTTCCACTTTTTACTAAAATTCATTATCTTAGTATTATGCATTGCTATGTTCTTTCTCAAATCACCATCTCATGTTACAACTATGTGAAATGTGATAAGATTAGAGTGGGGCATATATATACACATAATATTTTTAAAATTTGTCATTTATTAACATTTTCTCTCTAGAAAAAACCTATTGGGTTTCACTCTCTCTGAGTACATGCCTTAAAGGGTGTACTAAGAAATGGGTGGGTAGACCTTTCATGCTTCACAAGATTGATGGTCCATATGCCATTACCTAAAACCAATACAAGTTACTTTTATCCAACTCCCTAAGTAATTAAAACCTATTTTTCCACTCTTCTAAGAGATTAATCTTCCAAAATATCCCCTAACTAAGCATACACCCCTTTTTATTCATTTTCCTACTATGTCAGCCAAATTGATCTTGCTAGGAATTTAGTGCATGTTAGAGAACTTTGTTGGCCCAACCAACCTAGTTCGATTCCTAATGGATATCTTTCCCACCAAATAAGATTGACGTATTTAACCTTGTTAACTAAATTATCAAGAGGGTTTAGGGTTATTCCTTGGCTATAAATGCCCCTTTCACTTAGTTTTTAAAAAGAAGAACATTCATTTTTACATTGTCACATCTCACAATTCTACTATTTCTACATTGGAGGAGTCTCTGCTTAGGTTTTTACCTTGGAGGGAAAGACACTTGTCTTGTGGAAAAGTCTTGGATAAAAAGTAAGAATATTTTAGCCTAGATGATTTCCATAGTGTGATCCTTACAAAGCCATAAAAACCTCTTTCAAAGCACCCTTAGCCAAGGGAGAGATTGAGGCATGACAAGTTCAATTCAAGGTAAGTATTCTTAACTTTTCTCCTTCATTTAGTAGATTAGATATTACACAAAGTAGTAGGATGAATGTTGTGCTCTTTTCTTAGTTTACCTCTACATTGACTTGAGTAAAGTTCTCTTTGCATGTTTTATTTTATTTGTTATTAACTATTCCCCTTTGTGTCACAAGATTTAGTGAGCATGAGATTATATTTATTTTATGTATTTTAGGCCTAACTAGGGTTATTGCATAATGTAATTTTCCTAGACACTTTGGAACCCTCTCTTTTGATGTTTTATGGTAAGATATCCCTTAGTTAGGTTTAACAAATCTGAATTGGTTATATCCTGATATAAATAGTTATGTAATGAATTATTTTGGTAATATTACCTTCCCCAAAATTGAAATTCATTAATTAGGACAAGTTGTATATCTATCCTAATTCATTTCATAAAATTAGTGTCTTTATTTTTGTTTCTCAATAATGATTTTTATCCATTTCTTGATAAGTTATTGTACCTTCTAATATGATTATGTGAAGAACATTATGTTTCTTTTCTATCTCATGATCACCATATATTTAGCCTTGTATATATACACCCCTATATTAATATACAGTGATAATAATTTTGCAATGCACTTATGTTCCATCTATAAAAAGGTCTTATAGTTAAAGCTTTACTTTTGGACAAGTGTATGAATTTTTATCTAGGTATTCTTTTGTTATTTCCTCAATTACATAATGTGTTCAAATTATTTATCCATATATATACAATATCAATGACTTTTAGAGTAAGGGTTTTGTTTTTTCCCATATTTATTTATTTTAGGTTTTTAACATCACTTTATGTTTTCCTACTTTCATGGAGAAACTTGTTTATGTGTTCAAGTTGACTAGGTGACTAGGAAGTAACTCGTTTTACTGATTATTTTGGGTATGGGAGTTACTCCTCTATTCTTGGCCCTGTTGACCATCTTTTGTGGAGGATCTACTATTTTATTCCATGGGTCTATTGACCACCTTTTGTGTAGTTACTCAATACTCTCTGATTTGTACTTCTCATATTTGTGGGCTTTGTTAATGGAAGTTTGGATTTTGGATCCTATCTTGTCTTTTGAAATATTATCACATTGTTATTTCATTTTTATTTCATCTACTTTATAGTATGCACTCACTTGGTTTGTGTAATCACTTAGCTTGTGCATTCAATGTATCTATAACCTGGAATCAACCTCGATATGGTATCAAATCCACCCTGATAATTGTATCTACTTATGTTAGTATTATTTTGAAAGATAGAGTTTATTTTCATATACTGTGAAGCATTTTTTTGAGGGTTTGAAAAACAATTGAGGGTTTTTTTTAAATCTTAAAAACCTTGAGGTGATAAAAAAATTATGGGGTTTATTTTCTTAGAAATCAAAGGTGTTTTTATTTTTGGAGGTGGTTTCTATTCTTAACTTTATCTCTTATTTGTTTGCAGGAAGGCTTTGTGACTTGGTTTCAAATTGTGGGAGCATCTACCATTTAATTGAAGCAATTTGTTTACCTAAGACTCTCACAGACTACTCACCCATTACATTACAACCTAATTTCCATCTACAGTCTATATGTTCACTCTCTTTGTTTTCCCCAACCTTTGTTTCCATCATTGTTTTTGGCTTCTTGGAATAGTAAAGGAGGGAAGAACCTGTGATCTCCCATTGATGGACTGTGCATATCTTTAATGGCTAATTAAAACCTAGCCTACATTTTTTTAAGAAGTAATGGTATTAAATACCACTTAATATTCCACACTTTATCTATTATTTGTCGTACATTATCTGCACTTAGATGTTACATGGACTCCATGTCATCTGTTTAAGCCTCTCATAACTCATATGTAGCCTCCTCAAACATTCATCTTTCTCTCATTTTTTCTCTCCATCATCAGTCAACTGAAAGGTACAACCTTACTTTTAAAAACCACTTTTTGATTAAAATTCATGTTATTTATCTCTTTTTGGAGTGGGAAACTCTTTTTTGACCTTTTCAAATTAAATTTGTGTTTTATTTTGTTAAGAAAGTCAATTCTTTTTATTGACTATAAAATCACCTTTTTTGGAACGTAGATTAAAAAAGGGGGAAGGGGGTTAATATATGAGGGAGTTATATGGTTTTTTTATTATTTTTCATTAAAAAAATATCATGGGGATAGTTTCATAATTTTTTTATTATTTCTTAATAAAAATAATATATTCTAGGTTTCTATTAAACAAAAGATAGGAAATTATTTTGTATTTTAAACTCTTCATTTTTTTCTATACAAATAGTAGAGGGTGAGGTCAAGTTTAACAGGTGGCCAAACCCCCTTGCATACAAAACAAACATTTCTCTTTGTCATTCTTTCCCACCACACTCTTCTTTGGATGCATTTTTAATTTATCCCAACATCCTTGCCTTGCTTTACAAATCACATATTTTTTGACATTTGTACTAGTTGCTTTAGACACATTCTGAGTTATGCCCAATGTATTTTAAGCATTTATTATTTAAAAAATTCATGGGGTTCAAAATTTCAATTTCAAGGGGGTGTATTTTGTTTTGAGTCTCTTTCCATTCTATTTTTCACTTCTATTTATGCAACAAACAAAAAGTTCAACTACAACCACTACACTTTATTTATGCAAAATGGATACAAGTTCAATTAATCCACTAATTCTATTTAACTACTATGAATGGAAAACCAAAATGCAAATTATTTTAAGGAGAAAGGGTTTACATTGTATTACATTGGCTAATGAAATTGAACCTAGTATAGAAGAAAAAAATGTTAAGTGGTACAACCATTGTGATGAAACCTATGGGTTGTTGTCTTTTAGTGTCTCCTAATCTTCTCTTTCACTAAGAACATGATAAATATCCCAATGAAATATAAAACATCTTAGAAAATATTTTTGGGAAGTTAAATGTGATGAGAGGTCATGCACTTGAAAATGAGTTTATCAGCCTAAGTCCTAACAACTTTGATACCATTCAAGATTACTTCACCAAGTTCAAGTCTTTGATATTGTAGTTTAAATAATGTGGAATAGATAAGAAATATGATCAAATTATTATTTATATACTCTTTGAGCTAATTATTAATTACTTAGTCTTTGTCTCTACTTTCCATGCCATTAAAAGTGCTCTAGGCACTACATGGAAAATAACCTCTTTAAATGCCTTTGTTGTTGATTTGACTTAGGAGAAAGACAAGTTGATACATATGTGTACAATGAAGTCCAAAAAAACTCAAGAACTAATTGTTTGGAATTTGAAAGAAAAGACTTCAAATAAAGAGAATAATAATAAGGATAAAGAGAAGAAGAAATAATAAACCTCTTCCAAAACAAAAATTGAAACCTCTTCTTTCAATGACAAACCTAAGAAAAAGAAGGTTAAGTGTGCCTATTGTAATAAAAATGGACATGATGAACATAAATGCATGAAGAAACAAATTGATCACCTAATTCATCTTCTAGAGAAAAATAACATAGGTGTTCTTGAGTTTATCAAGAATAATTCATCGACTCAAGATTATATTAAGGCAAAAGGTAAAGAGTAAGAAAAGGAAAATAGTAGTTCACAAGTTGAGTTTTCTTTCTTAGAGCATTAGAGCCTATCTTCTATCACTTTGGGTGATGACACTTTAGTAGAATTTTTAGGGAGAGGGTCTATTAAAATGGATGGAGGAAAATTCAATAATGTTGTAAGTGTTTCATCACTTTCAAAGAATATCCTATAAGTGTACCAAATCGCTCACATTAGTAAAGGCATGAGGGTAGATTTTTCACTAGATTTAGTCACAATCAAAGAGTTACATAATGATTCTACACTAATAGTGGGTAGAGTAGATCATCAATCCAGGTTATACACCTTAAAGTTTGCACCTGATTCTTCTCTGACTATATTAATGACTCATTCAAATGGAGTTCATAAACATTGGCATGAGCAATTTGTCCTCCTCAACTAACACTACCTAGAATAACTCAACAAAAATGGCATGGTCACATGATTACCTTGAGTCCATTTCTATAACAGTCTTTGTGAAGGTTATACCCTTGGGAAGAATACCAAAGAGAAATTTGACAAAGGCCAAGCTTAGATGGATTCACAATCATTGGGGTTAGTAAAAAATGATGTATTTGGGAATTTTCCTAGTCTATCTTTCACAAGGGCTAATTATGTCCTTACCTTCATTATTGATTTCTTGGGTTACACACAGGTTCACTTCTTTAAACAGAAAGCTGAAATTTTTGACAAGTTTTGAGATTTCAAGGTTCTTATAGAAAAACAAACTAAGAAATTCATCAAGGTTATTTGAACTGATAATGAGGGTTAGTATGTCAATAATAGGTTTGAGTAGTTTTGTAGAGGAGAGGGGATTGAATTAAAATGGATAGTTACTTATAGTATTTAATAAAACAAAGTTATAGAATGCAAGAACAGGTCTTTGAAAGAGATAATTAACTACATGATTCAATATAAGTCACTTTCATCACAAGATTGAGTCAATTCAATAAATTGTGATTACTACATTAAAAATAGGGTTCCATATAAATATTTAAAATGCATAACTCCCTTTGAATCTTTGTACAGTATGAAACCTACAATTGAGAATTTAAGAGTCTTTAGATCTCTAGATGTGGCTCGTATACCTAAGATGAAGTGTAAGGCTATGAAACATCAAAGTAAACCTTGCATCTTCATAGGTTATACAAATGGTGTCAATGGGTACCACCTTTTTCATCCAACCATCAGTAATTTTCTAATTGAGACTAGTGTTCACTTTCACGAGAATCTCATAGACTCATCACTTAACACTTTTCCCACTTTAGTGGATTCAATTCAGATGATTCAAATTAGTCTGAGTACATTCTAGAGGTTGAGGACACTTCTTCCAATTTTAATAGTGATATTAGTGATGGGAATTCTTCTTCATTCACATCTATCCACACTTGGGAGGATGATGTTTTTATACCTAACTCATCCATTTATGGTCCCCTTTGGTCTAGGTAGATAATGTAGAGTGTAGATACATGGTTTGGGGTTTATTTAAATGATAGGTAAATATGTTTATAGTTTTGGGATGATCCACATGTTTTTTATGCCTTTGTATTAGTTCCAAAGAATTTTTAGGAGGCATAAGGTATTTCTGAGTGGGATTATACCATACATGAGGAGTATAACTCCTTAATTGGGAATCACACTTTAGATTTGACACTTCTTCCTAATGGAAGAAAGATAGTTTGATGTAGATGGATATTTCAAACTAAGTATATAGTAAATGAGTCTGTTGATGAGTTCAAGGCATGGTTGGTCTCCAAGGTTTTCTCATAGGTGCTTAACATTAACTAAAAAGAGACCTTTACACTATCACCAAAATAAACTCTCTCAAACTCAAATTTTCTATTTCCACATCCAATCATTAAAATGTTCATTAGATGGACATGAAGATTTCCTTTCTTTACAATGATATTGATGAGGAGATTTACATGAAGTACCCTATGGGATTTGTTAAGGATTCTTATTTTTTATTTAGACTCTATAAATCCATCTATAGCCTCAAATAAGCCCCTCTGGCTTGGTACACCAAGATGGATTCCTTTCTTCTTTTATTATGATTCTCTAAATGTCATTTAATTTTGAATGTCTATCTCTTATAGTAAGATGATTCAATCTTGATTCTAGTTATTTATGATATCAATATTTTGATCATTGGTAGCTCTTCCTCATCCATTGTAGTGGTGAAAAGGGATCTTCAAGATAGATTTTCCATGACAGACTTAGGCTTGTTACTCTAATTCCTTAAGATTCATATTTATCATTCCAACTCAAAGATTACTCTTGCATAGCCTAAGTATGCTCTAGATCTTATTTATCATTTTCACATGGTTGATTATAAGCCAACTATAACTCCATTTATATCTATATTCAAGATTGATATAGATTGTACTTTACCTTTGGTTGATTCTACCTTATATTGACAACTTGTGGGAAACCTTATCTACTTGACACATACTAGACCTAATATATCATATGTAGTGGGCCTATTTTCCAAATTCATGTAGGAACCCAATGAATTTAATTGGAAAGAAACTAATAACATATTACACTATATTCATGGCACACACATATATTTAATATTCATTACAGAGATGGCATTGACATAAACTTGATTAGATATATTGACTCAGACTGGGTTGGTGATATTTAGAATCATAAGTCCACTTTAGGTTATAATTTCTCCATTGGTATAGGGTCTATTAGTTTGTCAAGAAAGAAGCAAAATGAAATTTATTTAGTTTATATTAATCCAAATTATAGGGGGATATCAATTCTACCACTAAGGTCATCTATCTTTAGGAGATTCTCATAGAGTTTGGTATCTAG
This sequence comes from Torreya grandis, assembly GCA_037957365.1. NCBI lineage: Eukaryota > Viridiplantae > Streptophyta > Pinopsida > Cupressales > Taxaceae > Torreya > Torreya grandis. The sequence continues at coordinate 2,112,465 of JARHVA010002606.1, forward strand.
TTCAGACAACCTACCATCATCTATTGTGACAACTAGAGTACCATTAAGATTTGTAGGAATATATTCCAACATCAATAAACCAAAAACATAGAGATTCATATTCATTTCATTAGATAGATTATTCATGTGTGCATCATTTATTTGAGATATTACTAGATGATAGATCAAATTGTAGACATATTCACCAAACATTTCATAGAGAGTATCTTCACTTGTGAGATTTTATTAAGGTTTGGGACACTACAAAATCATCTTTTAGGGGGCCTTATAGAATATTATTTTTATGTCTCTTTTTTTTTTTTTTTTTTTTTTTGGGGGGGGGGGGGGGGGGGGTATTTTTTCCTATGATTTTTCTCCTTTTCTCTACTTTATGAGAGATTGCTTTGTAAATGGTTACCTCTTCAGGCCTAGTTGTTGGGACCCATCTTTTTATGCTACCCACCTAAGTTGTGATTATGAGGGAGGGGGGGGGGGGGTGTTAGATTATGGGTTTTATTTTTTCCCATATTTATTTATTATGGATATTTTTTCCTCACTTGGAGTTTTCCTACTTTCATAGAGAAGATTTCTTATGTGTGCAAATTGATCGAGTGACTAGGAAGTAACTCCCTTGATCGACTATTCTAAGTTTAGGAGTTACTCCTCTATTATTAGCCTTTTTGCCATATTTTATGGAGGATTTAATATACTAATTTGGGGGGTTTGTTTACCACATTTTATGGAAGAGTTACTCAACACTCCCCTATTTGTATTTCTCACATTTGTGAGCTTTGTTAATGGAAGTTTGGATTTTGGATCCTATCTTGTCTTGTACAATATTATCAAATTATTATTTCATTTTGATTTCAACTAATTTATGGTATGCACCTAATTGGTTTTTCCAATCACTTAGATTGTGTATTCAATGTATTTAGAACCTAGTCTCAACCATGATAGTGATGATCACATGTTCATAATATGTAATAAAAAATTTAATGAATAGGTGGTTAATTTAAACACATAATGCTATTTTTTACATATTTTAATATATTTTCATCTATTAAAAATGACATTTTCATCATTTCTAAGAACAAATTTACCAATCACTTTGGAATGTGTCACACCAACTTTTCATGTCTCATACTATTTCAAGTACATCCATATAATTATTTCAACATGAAGGCATTCTCATAACCAATATCATTTTTCAAGTATAATTCATTTGATAATACTTTATTTACTTGGAGACATGGAAAATCAAGCCAATCACTTCATTAGATTTTTTGGTGAGCTTATGTAATGCATACATTCTCATATTTATCTTAGTGTAGCATGATCTATAGATGTGCATTATTGACATCCATTCAAAACCATGGTGTCACATCAGTTTCACACACCCCCATTCCTTTCATAATCCACATATGAAGTGTACAATAATATACCCATTAAATTAGAGGAGTTTTCATTGAGTCTAAGAGTATTTTCTTCTTGAATATGTTAATTATGTCTATTGGAGTATGTTTTCTTCCACCATAGTGTGGAAATGTAAGGTTAAAAAAATTACATTAATAATTTGTGATTAAGTCTTAGAATTATCCCTATACAATTTTTAGGTCCATTAGTAGGTATGGTTGACCCTACTCCTCAACCCTCATCCTTTGTTAGTCTCTTTCCTTTCCTTCTTGGGTTAATGCTACCACTTTTCTTATAAAAATCCCTGATATACTTTATATTTGAAAGGTGAGTGATTCTACCTACATTTTTTTTCCTTCGTGGTCAAGAAAACACTTGACCATAGAGGCCCAAAATATTTTGGCTCTACTTGTTCAAGTGCCCTCTTGAATATGTAGGGCATAGTGCTTTACAAGAGGTAAAATAAAATATTTAATTATATAAGTATTCTATGGATATCATATGTTATTGGATGGTGGTTCCTCTAATTCTAAAATAAAAATTGAAATGTTATTAATTTATTTTTATAATTGTAATTATTTTCTTATCTTTTAAACCCTTGTTAGTTTAAGTTATATATAAAATAGAAATCCATGGAATCAAAACCCAAGAGGAGCTCAATATTTTTTATGATATTTTGGTGCACTAAAATAAAAATCAATTTGGTAGAATGATAAGAATAGTTTGCCTAATATTAATAAAAAAAATTGTTTATTAACTATTAATTATTTTCCATAATATTTTATACGTATAAAAAAAATTACACTTGAAATATTATAAAATTGTATAAATAATAGTTAATTTGATAAGGGACTACAAAAAAATTATCATGTGGCTATAGAAAATGATAGTAAAATGTCTTTGGCCTAATGATAACCATTAAGCAACTCCTTATTTTTTGAATATTAAAATACTTTTGCCCTATATGCCTCTTTATTTTTGGAATGTAAATAAGATATATTTTACATTTTATGAGAATCTAAACATGGGTATAGTGAAGTATGTGAGATTTAGTATATCTAAATAATGTAAAATTTAAAATTAATTTTAAAGTTATATATGATATTATTAATAGAATAGTTTTACATATTTTTAATAACTTAAAGATGTGACACAGTAGAAAACATGTTGCCTCTATATGGTCAAGCATGTGCTTGACCATAAGGATAAAATTGGCCCTCACTTGAATAGTTAAAGTACACAAAAAAATTAACCCTCTAAAAATTTAGGAGCATATACAATTGTCTCATAAACAAAAAAGAAGGAAAAGTTTTATGATATTGTCCTAGAAATCAATATAAACCCAAAAGAATAATAAACATCCAAAAATCCATTAACTTTCACATAATAACTAAATTTGAACCACAACTATTTTGGATTCATAGAGAATGTGAATATATAATAAGAGAGAGGATTATGATTAAAATTCTTATGTTTAAGATCTAAAATTAATAAAAATGATAAATTGTGACAAAAACTAACAATTAAAAGGATAAAATGTGTCAAATCAAAAACAAAACAAAGATGTCAATGCTAAAACTTGAAAAAATGACAATTTGTATGATTTGATAAGTTTTCATTGAAAGTTGAGATGATTGATGTTGAAAATGTTGCATAAGTACAAATAGAAAAAAATTGGGTGACAAACAATAATGGAGGGAATAGGCTAAAAAAATAAAAAGAAATTATAATAACACCAAGAACAATGATAATTTTTTATGAGATAAAAATAAAATATATTGAATGGTGTTGGACATTATCATCATATGTTTGTTAGCATACAAGATGACAATGAGTCATTTTTTATCAATACCTAATTCTCCTTTTGATATCATTACCATTCCCCACTATAATGTCAAACAGGTGCTTAACCACATAGTCATTTCATTTTAATTAAATAGTTTAGATAATACTTGAACATATAATGGAAAATGCCTACTTGAATATAATTAGTAAAATTATATAAATTATATATATTTGAATTATATATATTTGAAAAATGTCGAGATGTAGTAATATTGGTGAACATATCTTAGATTTTTCAAATAGTTTCTCCCAATCAAGAGTTCTAAATTAAATAATAAGACCATCACTTTTAATGGATAAATTTCATAGAAATTGGTGACATGTGGCCTCAATCTCGCTATGCCATTGCATCATGTTCAAATTAATAATTTTGGAAATAAAATGGGCTCCAAATACCAAAATATGAAACCTTATCCAAGAAATAATAAAATCAACCCTAAGATATTTAAAAGGATGGCAAATTTAAAGTTGGTCATTTTTGTTGACATTTCACACTCTTACAATTTCTTCCCACCCCTAGTTTCCATTGTAGGTTACGCCTATCGATATAATTATTGAATATATTTTTTAATAATTATTTATTTTATTTAATGATTATTTATTTAATATTATTTAATAATTAATTATTATTATTTTATCACAAATTATTATTTATTAATAACATTTTTTATTAAATCATTATTAAATTTAAGAAAATTACTCTTTCATTTCTTATGAATATATTTAGTTAATGGTCAATAATATTACTAATAACCTATATATAATATAGTATTTTTTTTAAAAGTAAGCCCTATTTTTTTGAAATGAACCCAATTTTTTGAAATAATATTCTTTTTTTAGGACTTATACAATTCTTTTTTTTAAATGTTCCTTCTACAAAAAAGATTGCATATAATGTGATGCAGAGCATCACAAGTTTACTTAAGGTGTTGGTGTGTTTGAGTGTTTCATGATAGCCATATATTTTTAAGTATGAGTGTGAGAGGTAGTATAGGATCCCTTAGGCTATGTTAGAATCATTAAGAGTCTTTGGGTTGTGTGCTCTTATCCCAGTTAGAGTTTCCCATCAAAAGGGAGAAATTGTCAAATTTAAATTTATATCTAGGATTTGGTGTAGTAGTTTGGTTTTGTGTGAATTTTAAATGTTGGTGAATGGTCATATTGGATCCTATGAGTGATTTTTAATTTTTTTTCAATGTGCATGTCATGTAATATCACTGCATGCCAAGAAACTTGTAATTATAACTGCCACCCTACATGGAGTTAGTCTTGAGGAGTTACTTTGAATGTTTAGTGTGATGAAAGGATAGAAATACATGTAGGTGTGTAAGAGAGATTTTTAAAAGGTAGGTATATAGTATAAATTCAAAGGATAGAGGTGGAATTTTTAAATAAAGAGAATAAAATATGAATATTTGAAAGAAGACTGCCTACCTTACAAATTATGTGCATGATTGTTGTATGTGAATGACATAAATGAATAAAAGAATGCATTAAGAGAGTGTTTTTAGGAATTACAGAGGTTTTTGGGTATGTGATAAATATCATACTATTTTTTTCCTTTAATTATATTTAAATCTTGACACTTACCTAAAACTACAAGTTGCTTTATATAAGCTTTAAGAATTCTATTTTTGACATAGTCAAGAAAGAAGATAACAAAATGTTTCTTTAATTTTTATTAAAGGGTTTGAAATATTGGGAGTGTATTAGATTATATATTTAATTTTGGTGATCTTTTTGGATTATTAATATAATCTAAAATTTTAGGATTTAACTTAGACCTTCATTATAGTGCACATAGTCCTATTAAAGCACTCAAAATTTTGTAAATCTATGTGTTTGAACCTTGTAGTGATTGTTCAAGATAAAAGAACCATTAGATAAATTTAAAAAAGGTATATAATACATAATACATGTCTTATAAATGTTTTAAGTGTTTTAAAATTTAATCTAACCCATTTTTAAGCTCTTGATCTTGTACATGCCTGTGTAAACTTGAGCTAGGGTTTAAATCTTGTAATTGGAATAACTTGAGTTTACACAAGCCAAATTTCATGAAAATTGGTAATCCAATGTTTTTTTATATTATATACATACATACATACATATATATATATATATATATATATATATATATATATATATATTATTTTTAATTTTTTAATTTGGTACTAAACCATACAATATGGCATCTAGAACTATTCCTTAAACTAGGCCTAAAGAGGCCTAATTACTAGGAAGGTGTGTTGAGTTAGTAGGTCTCCATTTAGAAATTTAATTTGAAAATTTAGTTAAATTTAAAAAAATATAATAGGTATAAAAAAATGGTCTTATTTTGTATGAAATATATTATAATCATTCAAACATGCTAGATTTTTGTAAAAATAGGTTTATAAGAACATAGGCATTAAGGAAGAAAGAGTGGATTGTTGAAGAGTTCTAAATTATAGATTGAGTATTGTGATTGGATGTTTAAAGGATTTAAAATAGTAAATTATAAGTCCATATTAACCTATTTTTATAAATAATAAATTTGGAACCATGCAATAGGATTTTAGGCCTATGAATCTATATGAGAATAAACAAGCTCGAAGAAAGAATAAAGGGCAAAGTCTTGAAAGTTATGTACTAAAGGATGCTTTTGTACTAAGGAGGATGAGAGTGAAATAAGGGATATTAAGGGTGATATTCCTTATATAGAGGAAGATATCTATGTGTATAAAGAGGCTTAGGAGCCTAGTAAAGATAAGAGTGATCAAAGGTATCAAGAGAGGAGTAGAGTACTTGTTACAAGAAAGTAAATCAAATATCAGAGAAAGGGATTAAAGGTAGAAATCAGAGCCAGGTAAATGAATGGAATCATGTGTACCTATTCCACTACATTATGTGGTATTATATTAGGTAATATCTTGTAAACATTATGATTTTGAATTTTAAAGGTTGTTATTTGAGGTTGTAGGAATACAGTAAGAGAGGCATAAATGTTTTTGAAACCTATAAGGTAAAAGGTTGAGTGGTAGAGAAGCCCAAAATCCATTAAGTTTGGAAGATAAAAGAGAGATATAAAAATCTCAAAATAGAAATCTCAAGAAGAGCATGAATTATGAAAATAAGTCTAAAGTAAAGGACTAAGAGTACTACAAGCCTAGGGTAAAAAAAATCTAGGTGAGGTGATAAGAAGCAAGTAGGATAGACTTGATAAAAGAGGAAAGGCATAATGAGGCCTAAAGAAAGGTGAAATAGTAAAGGGTAGAGAGAAATAATGAAGGGATTTAATAAGGAAATTTACCACAAAAATATGGAGAGATAAGAAGTTAAGGAAAGAGAGTTAGAGACAGAAAGAGAGATAGTTGAGTTGAGAGCAATCTTGGTAGGTATAGGAGTCAAGATAAAGATATTTTATAATAATCATAAATAAAATACAATGGCCTCTTAGAGAGATTATGATAAATAAGATAAGACAAAAAGAATATATCCAATTCAGAAAATGGCTGAGGACATTAACAAAGCATCTTAAAAGAGCAAACAAAGAGGCAAACAAGCCTCAAAAGTTTATATTTGATGATTTATTATCATGTGTGTATATAGGTACAAAACTGATGAATAATAAGTCCATTTTGAGGACACAAAACTTATAATCATAAAGGAGAATAAAAATGAACAACATGCTTATGTTGAATAAGGAATTGATTAGGCATCAATGTATAGATATATAGTGATTTGTTACGATGAAAGAGGAGATATTCTTGGATAAGGAGATCTTAAATAATAAGGATGCCTCATTTAAGGCATAAAATAAACAAAATTGAATCAATAAGATGGATTAAATATTGAGCTGACTAGGATCAAAAGGTATGAAGATTAAAAATTAGAATTTGTACTGCATGAAGCAATAAAAGAGGTAGAAGATAAAATTTTGATTTTGAATAGTGATGATATAGAAAATATTGATAAGAATATTTCAATTTTTGATTAAAAAAACATATCTTTAAATATATATATTATCTTAAACAAGATATTTTAGGTAATGAAGAGTTTTTAGATTAGCAACAAGACCAATTATTCATCTATGAAAGTTTGGATCAATTAAAAGCAGAGTTGGTAGCTTTGGAGCATGCCATAGAAAATAAAGAAAAGGACAAAGTTTGTCCTAGAACTATAGTTAAAGATATGAACACTTGGTATGAGTCAATGGAGTCTCAAGGGAGAGAAATAGCGATGGATAAAATATCATACATGATGGATCAGTAAGGATAGATATAAGAAGAATAGAGATAGATTCAAAATTCTCAAATTCTAATGTCTAATACTTCATTAAACTATACATGTGCAAGTATACAAATTGATTTACAGTATAAAGAGTGTCTATTTTGATACATGATGGAGATGGAGCCTAAGTACAAGTTATGGTACAAGCTATGAAAGAACACAATGAGGAAGAGGAGTTGATATGGAGAGAATTGATGTAGGAGGGTGAAGTTGATCTATTAGAACTCCTAAGTCAAAGTATGATTAAGGTAGGAGCTATCATAAAATAGATAGAGGTAGAATTAAAAGATGGATAAATAATATTTTAAATACAAGGAGCATGTTTCCCATAGGAAAAATTCAATAAGATGAAATATCATGTCACATAAGGGGAAAAATAAAATAAAAGTAATGAATTATAGGCAAGAAGATGGACAAGTATTGGTACAAGGTGAATCAAACAAAGTTGCAAGATAAGGTAAGCAAACAACTATAAATAAGTTAAGTATATAATCATGTGATATTATAAAATAAAAAGTAATGGTAGCTAATGATGCAAGTAAAGATAAGATGTTAAGATTATAAGATAAGGAACTTAAGAAGATGAAGGGGATGCCTAGAGAGTCTTAGAAGAAGAATACAAGAGTAATAGAGGATGGAAAGGACCATGAGATCCTTGAAGAGACTATAAATTCTCATGAATGTAATTTGATATGTACTAAGAATGATGGTGAAGGTATGGAAAATAAATATAAGGATTCAATCCATGATCACATGAATAATATAATTAATGAGGGATATGAACTCATGATAGATCCAAGGGAATAGGAGGACAACCATGTTCCTCACAAAGGAGATGATTAGATGAATAATGCATGTTTGAAGGAGGATAATATCAGTCCAAATGTGATCCAAAGAAGCATTAAGATCAGGTTAGAATTGAGAGATAAAAGAGAGAATACTCTTATCCTAAGAACTAGTCTAAGTAATATTTCAAGAGATGAAGAGCAAAGACTCACACAACGAAAGCTAAAATCAAGTGAGTAAGAGAAAAATAAAATGAATATATAGCAAGGTAAGAAATAAATCTATTCAATTGGTAATTTTTTAGTTTATTTTGTTAAAGGTGTGCATTATAATATTAAGATAAAAGGTTACCAAAGAGTGTTTTGTTATGATGAACCTAAATTGGTCAAGGAGATGTCATTGTAATATGAGCTAAGAGGCTATGAGAAAACTCATCATGAGAAGATGGAGTATCATGAGGAGGTAGTAAAATATTATATAAATGTGAATATAACAAGGATGAAAGAATATCAGATGCATAATAATCCATTAGATTATGAGGACAATGGAGAAGGCATTGTTAAAAAGATATACTAACAAGGAGTGGATGAAAAAACCATGACAAATGTGGAAGGAAGATATGAAGTAGGAGCAAGAGTGAAGAATAAAAACCTACCATTTGAGTTAGAGTATAATGAATAAAAATTAGATATGGAGGAAAAAAAATATGAAGTGTACAAAGAGTTGTATCAAATCATGTACTTAATGAAGGTAGAGGATGAGTTGGCAAAGAGGCAAGACAAAGAAAGAAGACAAAGACAAAAGAACTAGCTGATAAAATATGAGAAGGAGAAGAGGATAAAAAACAAGAGGAACTCATAAAATTAGAAGAGGAAGAATTATAAATAAAGGAGGAATTTTGACAAGGTGCATTTGAGTAGGAGCTCAATATTTCCCACTTAGGGAGCTTGATGTAGAGCATCACAAGATTGTTTAAGTTGTTAGTGTGTTTGAGTGTTTCATTATAGTCATTTTTGGTTTATTATGAGTTTTATAGGTCTTATATGGTCTCCTACAGTGTGTTTGAGTCATTTAGAGTCTTTGGGTTGTGCATTCTTATCCCATTTAGAGTTTCCCACCAAAAAGGAGAATTTGAAAAAGTATCTAGGCTTTGGTGTAGTATTTTGGTAAGTGTAAATTTTGGTGAAGGGTATTATTCAATCCTAGGAGTGAGTTTTAATTTTTTTCCAATGTCAAAGTAATTAAATAACAATGTAATCCAAGAAACTTGGAATTGTAACTGCCATCCTACATGGAGTTAGTCTTAAGGAGTTACTTTGCATGTTTAGAATGATGAAAGGATTGAAATGAATGTAGGTGTGTAATAAATAGTTTTATAAGGTAGGTAGTATAGGATAAATTTTAATTACGTAGGTGGATATATTCAATAAAAATAATAAAATATGAAGATTTGAAAGAAGACTACCTACCTTACAAATTTTGTGCATGATTATTGTATGTAAATGACATACATGAATAAATGAATGATTTAAGAGAGTTTTTTAGGAAATTACATAGGTTTTTTGGTGTGTGATAAATATAACAATATTTTTTTCCTTTTATTAGATTAAAATCATGATACTTACCTATAGAATACAAGTTGTTTTATACAAGCTTCAAGAACTCTATTTTTAACACAATCAATAAAGAAGATAATAGAGTGTTTATTTGAGTTTTATTCAAGGGTTTGAGATTTGGGAGTGTATTAGAGTCTTTAATAAAAAAATTTATCCTTTTGGATGCTTATTATAATCTCAAAGTTTAGGATTTAACTCAAACCTCTATTATAGTGCACACAATCCTATTAAAGCACATATAATTCTGTAAATCCATGTGTTTGAACACCATAGTGATTTTTCAAGACAAAATAACCATTTGAGAAGTTAAAAAAATGTATTTAATACCTAATAAAAGTATTATGAGTGTTTTATGTGGTCTAAAATTTAATCTTAATCATTTTTGAAGCTCTTGGGATTGTGTAGGCCTGTGTAAACCTAAACTAGCATTTAGATCTTATAACTGGAATAAATTGAGTTTTAACTAGATAAATTTCATTAAAATTCATAATCCAATGTTTTTTTATATTATATATATTATTTTTAAGTTGGTACTTGACCATATAGTATGGTATCTAGAATTGTGTCTTTAAACTAAGCCTAAAGAGACCTAATTATAAGGATGGTGTGTTAATTTAGTAGGTCTCCTTTCATATTTTTCACCTAAAACTTTAGGTGATGTTAAAATAAGATAATGGGTATCCAAAAATAGTCTTATTTTTTCTATAATCTCTATAAATCATTCAAACCTATTATATTTGTGTAAAAAGATGGCTATAAGAACATAGGCCTCAAGGAGGAAAGAGTAGATTTTTGGAGAGTTATAACTTGGAGATTGAGTTTTATTATTTGATGTGTAATGGAGTTAAAATATTCAGGTGTATGTCCATATGAACCCAATTTTAGAGACAATAACTTTGGAACCATGCAATAGGCTTTTAGGCATATGAATTTATATGAGAATAAACAAACTTGAAGAAATAATAGAAGGCAAAGTATTGAAAGTTATGTATGAGAGAATGGTGTTGTAATAAGGAGGATGAGAGTGAAATAATGGAGATTAAGGGTGATATGCCTTATAAAGAGGAAGATAACTGTGTATAACAAGGCTTAGGAGCCAAGTAAAGCTAAGAGTGATCAAGTGTGTCAAGAGAGGAGCAGTGTACCTATTACAAGTAACCAAATCAGAGATTAGAGAAAAGGATTAAAGGTAAAAATAATAGCCAGATAAATGAATGAGGTTATGTGTACCTCTCCCACTACATCATAATGGGTCATATATATTCTTTTGTGACCACTTATTTTGATTCAAATCTCATCTACCTAGATAATTCAAGAGAAAATTACAACTACTCTTCATACCATAATCATACATGTTCTATATATATCTTTTCTACCATCACCTAATACCATCTCCATAAATTTATTTAAGGAGAGTCTTGATAATGGAATCAAATTATTGTATTGTATAACACTTATATAACATACATGTGCCATTTGTTCAAACCCAACAAATTAGATTATGTTTCTACTCCAACCTACCACTCAAGTGTTGATTAAGATCACCCAAGGCACAAATATATATTACCAAGTCTTATTGGATTGTATGAAGAACATAATAACTAGTTAGTAGCCATTAGTGTATAATCAATAAATTATCACTTAACTTGTAACAATGAATTATACTATAACATAAAGATAAACACATACATGTAACATGAATAAATAAAAGACTAAATTTACCATAAGATAATCATTTTAATTCATGATAATAGTAAAAGATACATCAACATGCAAACTATTTTAGTCTCAATCAATATCTAAAAATAGAAGCTTATATCTCAACAACCATTTTAACAATAACTAACATAACATAGTATAATCAAACAATATCAAACAATGAAAAACCCTGATAAAAATGGAAACGTGGGATTTTATAGACACAACTATTACCTTGTATTAATTTATATCTTAAACCCAAATTATCTCAACAATTTTATTTTTTCATTTGCTTTGTGCTAACAAAATTTTATCTCTATGTTAATTTCCTTCCTATTTTTGTACCTCATGTTTTGCACTAACAACTATCCTAGATTTTATGCTTATGTTTCCTATGATTAATGACATCCCACCTTTATCACACCCATTATTTTAAATTTTTGGCCCTCCACCTTTTTCACCTCCCACGTATGTGAAGTATTTTATTTTGGTATACTTGCACACATACCTTTTATATGGTGCTTTATTAGACTTAACCAAAAACCATTTCAAGCCTCCAAAACCATCTTTACATGCATATATGCTAACACAAAAGTCCATCTGCTATCCTTGCACATGTGACTTCACTCTCCAAATACCTTTGTACATAACCTTACTTAATCAAAATACATATTCCTCCTTTGATTGTATTCTTCTTTCATCACTACCTCCATATGTTTGTCATTAGAAACAATTAGAGGTCAACAAATGATCCCATCATATCCTTAAATAATTTATGCATTACTAATTATATCGTGCACACATTTATGCTTCAATTAGTATCAATCGTGATTTCATTTGTTTTACTCAAATGTGTGTTTGTGAAATCTCTAATGAAGAGTTTTTTATTATTAGAGTCATCTTGTATAATTTCAAGATCATATAATATAATTGGATTAGGATCCTTCTGCATTTCATTAGCCACAGCTACAAATCCATTAAGTGAATGAGCTTTATAATATTTTTATGGTTGTTTTTAAGCTATCATATGAATATTTCCTTGGTCTTTATATTAAGTAGCATGATTTGGAAGAGGCCCTATTTGTACCTATTTCTAAATGTTGTTTTGATTGTTTTTATCCCATTAACCATTAGTGTGTCTAGGGATACGTGTGTCCGACTTCGTCTTACATACCTCTTTTATTTACTTGTTATATTTCTCTATGTTATTAGATAGGTTAGCCTATGGAATAACCTTGGCTAAGTATACTATATATAGGAGGTAGTGGTTAGTATTTAAGCATCATGTGTGAAGTGTTCTGCTAATAGTGCATTCTTGTGGAGGTTGTCCCCTCAAAGTGGCTTTGCTATATTATCCAATATTTTGTTATGTTGTTAATTATCATTATGAATCTCTCATATTTTCTTATTCTATGAAATATAAAATCATTCTATGTGAATATCTAAGTAATTTTATTACAAGTGGTATCAGAGATTTGATTTGGGCAAGTTTCCTTTTTTTGGATCTGGCGAGGTGTGGCTTTTAGGAGTAGTGCAAGAAAAAAAACATAACTTAGAATTCGAGAAGAATTAATTTTTTTTGTCATCATAATATTGTTTGAAACATTTTTTTGAAAAAAATATTTAAAAAAAAAGTCTAGAATTTTTTTCTCCTTGCACACTTGCAATCATTGGATTCATCTTGGTGAGATGATCACAATAGTGTATTCTATCAGTACACTTTGTTTGGGGTCAAAACTCTCTTAGGGATTATTTATGGTAGGTCCTTCAACTCAAGGAAGAAAAGGGGCACCAAAAACTCCTAAGACTCTTTATACTGATGGCATAGAATCTAGAACTTCAAATTCAATGATTTGTTAGCTTCAAGAGGACATACATTTTTTTTTGAGGCATGATGAATTTTTTATAGTCTAATCTAATGTTTCAGGGATGCACAAAGAGATTAATGGAGTTCATAATGAATTTTAGAATATCACTACGCAATTGGCTACCCTCACATCTTAGATTTAGCCTAACAATCCTCCATTTTAGCATTCAAATCCTCCTCTCAACAACTCCCATATTGTTAAATTGGAAATACGTAAGTTATATGGTAAGGATCCTCTCACTTAGATTAACTAAATTGAGAGTTTATTTGAGCTGCATCAAACCCCTAGTTTTTAGAGGGTGATGGTGGCATCCTTGTATATGGAGCATGAGCAATTCATTTGGTATAGCAAATAATATCAGTTCCTATTACATGGACTATTTTCACTAAGGAGTTAACATCTAATTATCAAAATAATATCTTTGAGAACTATTTCAGCCAATTATCCAAGCTACGGAAAATAGGACCTATGAAGGATTATATTCGTCAATTTTAGAATCTCTCTTTAAGGGTAGCAAATATCACTGAGAAAAAATTGACATATATATTTTTGGGTGGCCTCAAAGATAGAATTTTATACAAAGTTTGAATGTTTAGCCCACAATCTGTATCAAAATCTATCCTTAAGGCACACATAATAAAAGAAAAAGAGATGGTTAAAAGGAAAACTTTCACTACTGGTCATGATCACAACTTTCTAGTACCATCATTTCCACAACCCACTAGATTAACATAATGACAAATTGAGGAGAAGTGAGCCAAAAGGTTGTGTTATGGTTGTGATAAAAAATGGATAAAACACCATTATTGTGCTGAGAAGAAGCTATTTTACATTGAAGGTGCCAATGATGATGAAGAGGATGTAGAAGTACATGATGTAGATGCAAAAATTCCAAAGGAAGAATCTGAAGAGTCTCAGACTAATATTTGATGTCATGCCCTATCAGGTATTATTACTCCCCAAAATCTTAAGGTGATGGGTTTCCTTAAGAAATAGAAGGTCACTATCTTGATCGATTCTGGGAGTGCACGCAATTTCATCCACAGTAAGTTGGTTGCTCATTTGAACTATTTCATTTATCTAGCTCCAAAATTTTAGGTTATGATTGTAGATGGTGGTACTGTAAGCTATTTAGGAAAATGTTATAGTATTAAGTTGGCCATGGGAGACTACTTATTGGATTCTCCTATGTTTCCTATTCTAATGGGTGGAACTGATATTGTTTTTGGAGTCTAGTGGTTCACCACTTTGGGCACTATTGAGATGAATTTTCAAGAATTATTCATGTATTTTCATTTAGAATAGATGACATTTGAGCTAAGATGACTAAAATCTAAATCTCCCCAACTTGTTATCTCCCATCAAATGACAAAGATTCTCTATAAGGGTGATGAGGGATTTGTAGCTCAATTTTTTTCTATGGAAGTATAGCCAACTCAACCATCTCCACCTCTTGATCTAAAATAAATAATTGATGATCATTCTATTATTTTTGGAGACATGCCAAAAGGACTTCCACCTAGTTGCATGCATGATCATGCCATCACACTTATTCCTGGTAGTACACTACCCAACATCAGATCGTACAAGTATCACTATGCCCAAAAAAGTGAAATTGAAAAGATGGCACAAGAGATGTTGGATGTAGGAATCATTCACCATCACCAAAGCAAATACTCATCACCAGTTGTCATGGTGAGAAAGAAACATGACACTTGGAGGATGTGCCCTAACTACAGAGAACTCAACAAGTACACTATCAAAGATAGGTTTCCAATTCCCATCATTGATGATTTTCTAGAGGAATTGAATGGTTCTCTTTATTTTACCAAGTTATATCTATGTTCTGGGTATCATCAAATTAGGATCTGTGATGAAGACATACCCAAAAGTGCTTTTAAGACTCATGAGGGCCATTATGACTTTTTGGTTATGCCTTTTCACCTAAAAAATGCACCATCTACTTTTTAGAGTTTGATCGATACTATTTTTAAGCCATTTTTAAGGAAATTCATTTTGGTATTCTTTAACGATATCCTCATTTATAATAAAAATTGGGTAGATCATTTGCAACATGTGAAATAGGTACTCTCCATTTTAGAGCAAAATCAATTATATGCCAAACCTTCCAAATGTACTTTTGGGGTTGGTGAGGTTGAATATTTGGGTCATTTGGTATCTTATGAAAGAGTGAAAGTGGATCTTAAAAAAATCCAAGTGATGGTAAATTGGCCAATTCCTAAGACACTCAAGAAACTTTAGGGATTTTTGGGACTCACTAGTTATTACAATAGATTTTTCAAAATTTATGGTATTATTGTACCTCCATTTACCTCTTTATTAAAGAAAGTCTCCTTTCAATGGACTGATGTAGCTACTTGGGCATTTGAACAATTAAAATTGGTTATGTGCACTACTCCAGTATTGGCCACTCTTGATTTTTCTACGACTTTTGTGGTTAAATCTGATGCATCTGGGTATGGTATGGGTGCTATACTCATGCAAGAAGGCAAACCACTAGAATTTTAAACTCATAAACTCAAGGGTAAAAATTAGCACAAGCCCATCTATGAGAAGGAAATGATGGCCATTTTGAATTCAATCAAATAATGGAGACCTTATTTGATGGGTCATCACTTTTAGGTAAAAACTAATCATGATAGTCTTAAATATTTTTTAGAACAAAGGTTGTCATCTAAAGAAAAACAAAAATGGGTAACTAAGATGCTAGGCTAAGATTTTGAAATAGTCTATAAAAAAGGCAAGGATAATGTGGTGGTAGATGCACTATCCAGAAAAGATGAATTAGTTAAGGCATTGCTATGTGCCATAACCATTTTGCATGTAGATTGGCTAGAGGAAGCATAATTAGAATGGGAACATGATAGTACTACTCATGATTTAATTCAAAATCTTCAACAAGTTTTAGATGGATTTGAAAAATTCACATGGAAAGGTAATGTATTATGGTACAAAAATAGATTGTACCTATGTAAGAATTCTCTTCTTAAATAAAAAATCCTTCAAGAACTTCATACAACTCTAATTGGGGGTCATTCAAGATTTTTGAAAACCTATCACAGGATCAAGCAATATTTTTTTGAGAAGGTCTCAAGGGGGATGTCCAAAAATATGTGGTTGAATGTATGATCTATCAACAAAACAAAGTCAAAACCATCAAAACTCTAGGTCTTTTACAACCTTTATCTATCCCTAACCAGCATTGGGAAGAGGTCTCTATGGATTTCATTACAAGGTTACCAAGATTTGATGGTCAAAATGTTATCATGGTTATTGTAGATCATCTTAGTAGGTATGCTCATTTTTGTTCATTATCCCAACCATTTGTTGCTAGTATAGTAGCTTTTGCTTTTCTCAATATAGTTCAAAAACTACATGGGACTCCTAAGATCATTGTTAGTGATAGAGATCCCATTTTTACTAGTAATTTTTGGACTAAATTATTTACATGTTTAGGCACTCAATTGGCTCATAGTTCATCTTATCATCCTAAATCTAATGGACAAACTGAGGTAGTCAACAAATGTTTAGAAGGATATCTTTGTTGTTTTATTTTTGATAAATAGGATAAATGGGTTTATTAGCTTCCACTTGCTAAATAGTGGTATAATACTTATATTCATAGTTCTTCCAAAATGTCTCCTTTTGTGGCACTATATGGATACCATCCTCCATCCATCACTTCCACCTTGAAGGTCCATCCTAAGGTTTGTGCAGTTAAAGAACATATTCATCATCAATAGGAGGTCCTTACAAGTTTGCATGAAAATTTAGCTATGGCCGAGAATCACATGAAGCAACAAGTAGATCAACATAGAAGTGAGAGGAATTTTGACATGGGTGATTGGGTCTTTGTTCACTTACAACCATAAAAATAGATGTTATTGAAGCAACAAAAAAAGGATAACAAGTTGTTTCCTAAGTATTATGGGCCTTATCAGATCTTATAAAAAGTTGGTAGTGTGGACTACAAGTTAGATTTTCCTTCATCCACTCACATACATCCAGTATTTCATGTATCATGCCTAAATAAAATTTATTAGACACATAGTTACTGTTCAAATAGAATTACCAAAATTGGATGAGGAAGGTAAAGTTATTCTTGATCCTGATGTGATCCTTCAATGATACACCAAGAAATTGCATTCTAGAGCAATTATAGAATACTTGATCCAATGGAAGAATCTACCATGTGAAGATGCCACTTGGGAGGATGAAGCATTTATGTAATAACATCCAAAGTTGCCATAATATTGAGGACAACATTTTTTTGAAGGAGAAGGGCTTGTTATGCCCTTAACCATTGGTGTGTCTAGGGATATGTGTGGCCAACTTGGGCTTACATACCTCTTTTATTTACTTGTTATATTTCTTTATGTTCTTAGATAGGTCGGCCTATGGAATAACCTTGGCTAAGTAGACTATACATATGAGGTAGTGGTTAGTATTTAAGCATCATGTGTGAAGTATTCTACTAATAGTGCATTTTTGTGGAGGTTGTCCCCTCAAAGTGGCTTTGTTATATTATACAATATTTTGTTATGTTGTTAATTATCATTATGAATCTCTCATATTTTCTTATTCAGTGAAATATAAAAT
The DNA here is from genome assembly GCA_037957365.1 of Torreya grandis. Taxonomy (NCBI): domain Eukaryota; kingdom Viridiplantae; phylum Streptophyta; class Pinopsida; order Cupressales; family Taxaceae; genus Torreya; species Torreya grandis. The sequence continues at coordinate 2,130,562 of JARHVA010002606.1, forward strand.
CATTTTGTGTGAGTATTTAAGTAATTTCATTACAATTATCCCTATAATTGATTCAAATTACTATTGAGACCTTCCACTTGAAATTGATACCTTTAATGAGGTTTAGATCTTAAGTTTCAAAATAATGCATCTCTTGTAAGAATAAACAAAAACTCATGCTAATCAAAATATGCACTAGTGTCATAATTTTTAGGCAAGTACATTCATTGGTAAATTTATATAATATGAGGTAAAGTAATCATATTTTATTTAATTGATCATTAAATTACATTTCGAGTATTTTCACTCAATATTATAAATTGGCTTTGTTATCTTCATTGTGATAAGACTAGATTTTTTGGATGGTTGGATGGTTTTATTCACTACATTATTAACCTAATTTAGAGGTTTAAAATCATTGTCACTACTCTTATCCTTGACTATTAATTTACCTTTGGAATTTAGCTCCACTATAAGTCAAGGAACTAGTCCCATATTTAATCTTGTTGATCTCTAAAAACTTAATTTCATAATTTATAACCACATGAAAAATAACATCAAAATATGGATAAGTATTCAAGACACTTTATAATTAATGGGAAAAAGTGATCTTTGAGAAAATATAATTCATAATTTTCTATAGATAATTAATGAGTCATTTTTGTAATCATTTTCTTGAATCTAATCACATACTGGCATTCTCATGAGGTCCTTGATAGTGTTGAACAATTTATGAAGATGTCACCTTCATGATAATGTAGATCAAAACATGGGCTAATAAATCATTGGATAAAATAGTGAAATAATGTACATATATACATGGAAAGAAATAAAACCAATTAAAAGAGTAATTCTTAAGTCTTCTAGGAAATATTTCAATCAAACGTTTCTCATCATGAAAAAAATATAGACAATAAGCATATATTTATTTGACATAATGATATGGATCCCTTTTACCATTGAGTAATTAAAACTATATAACAAAAAACTCTATGGGTAAATGGTAAGAAAGAACACCATAATCGAAGGGGTTAAGTGATATATAATGTTAGTACTTGCTTTTTGACACCCTTGAGAATGAAATTTACTTATTGAACATCATATAAGGTTTGCATAAATGTGGTTATGTCTGGATTTTATAGATAAATGGTATCAAAATATGTGGGAATGAAAACACTAACCAATTGAGAAACTATATAAACAAGAGATGAAATTTTAGAAGCAAAAAGTGAAACATTGAAACCATTTTGAGAAGGAAAAAGAGCTTCAACATGATTAGTATAAATGAGATCATGATTAAAATTAGAAACATGTCAAGAAAAAATATTCATTGAGAATGAAAGGGGACTATCTATAAGGTTGATCTACAATATATACACTTAAATATCCATTGTTTAATTTATAAGGTATATCTTCAACTTAAGGCTCTTGGATTAGGGTTTGATTTTGGACTTCTCTAAACACATACAAGGTTGCATTTATTTATTTAGGATCACATTGAATGCATTTTTTGAACATATGAAGTTTTTCATCTATGTCATTCTCATTATTAGAAGCATTATAAATTTAAGATGTATTTAAAACATTACCATTCACATTTGTGTAGAAACATGTAGCAATGGGATAAACATTATCATCATTTAGAGATACTATTTTCTTTTTCAAATAAATTCAATTATTGATCAAAGGAATTTCAAAAAAATCAAGTTTTCTATTCAATCTGTCACTTCACCTAGAAGGTGTCATAGATATAATCATTGTAGGTGGCATAAGAGGGAAAAATATATAACATAAAAGATACCCTAGAGTTCGAATGATAAATCAAGCACAACAAACTAAGGTTTAGAAATGACTCGTGATGGACTAGGGCTAATAGTTATAAAAATAAAATAATCCCTAGAAAAATTATATCTCCCATAATGAAAGTAAAATCTAACCCTAAAATGTAATAAAGTGTGCAAATTATTTCAAGTTTACCAAAACATTTTATGGGAAAGTGGTCTTATATCAAAATTCAATACATCTACCCAGAAACATGAAATTAAGATCTAATTATATTTTCCCTAATATAAAAACAAAAATAAAACTTAATTTCACAAAGGAACATTTTATAATAATCAAAATGTGCAAAGCTATGGTTTTGATAATAATATTGAATTATCATAAATTTCTAGAAACTCAAAAAAAATTATAGGAAAGAGGTATATATAACAAGATGAACAAACCCCAAAAATATTTTCACAAAGAAATTTTTATTCTGATCAAGAATGTCCACTCCTATCCTAACACTGATATAACTATAAAGTATGTTCTTAAGAACTATTACATTCTGCTATAAAAAAATTGATGACCATGTTCTTCTACTCCTTGCTCTAAAAACCTCACTAAATTTTCTATAATTATGCACATATCTCTATGAAATTGATCTCCTTCCTTAAAATCCTAATCTAACTCACAACACCTTGAAAAAAAAATTAAAAAAGAGGGATTCATTGAGGGGCTTGTTTTATCCTTCCATTATAATCAATCCCCTTTAATTTAATGATTTTAGAAAATGTCACTCAATGTACTTCAACAACAAATTTTTGGATGCAATCCCTAGTCCATATATGACTTTACACTAGCATTAATAAGTGGCACAATCCAATATGAAGACTCCAATCTTGAATTAAAATCTACTCTAAATAATTAAAAACTACTTTCTAAAAAATTATTAGGATCTTAATTTCATTTTGTGACTCACAATATTAAATTTTGTGTCTTACATGCACTAATACACTTGTGTATTTATAGACTTATCAAATTAAAATTAGGACCCGATTGGCATCCAAATCGACACACATCAGGTGGGAAATTATAATGTAATAAGAAAATAAGGTATGAGAACACAAAGGAAATGTTACAAGGGATCATAAAATAGGATAGCTAGGATTAAATTGATATTGTCTTGGGATACACAAACTATATTTCTATGTACCTAGTTGAAAACCTAAAATTACAAGAAAACATGGGAAGGAGAGAGAAAACCATAGGAAGGAGATAAAAATGTAGTCTATAACACATGAAACATGTGCCAATAATAGTCTAATATGAACCAATAATTTAAAAACACATAAGTACCCTAGAATAATGTAATGTGACATATAATAACTACCATTTGACCAAATTAGGTGTCTACAACTAGTATTTTATCTCCTCTTAGTTTGATTTAAAATTGGTCTCTAAGAGTGTTTTATGCCTAGATTGTTGTATTTGTTAATTTGTCTTGTTACTTTTCTATTTTAATGGTTTCCATTACTTTCTTTCACCATAATTATCCTCATTAATAATCAATCTTTCCTTTTTCTACACATAGTGTTTTATAGAGTGTGAGTGTTCCACTAGGGTTGATTCATTGAGTCATAAGCTAATGATATATTTGGTATGCTCTTTAAGTTTGGTTTTGAGTGACCTACTCATCTCACTCATGTACATATTATCACATTAACATGGGAATAAGTAAACCCCTTTTTGTAACCTTGGATCTAATGAATATTGTATAGAGTCTAGAGTCTTATAAAGAGTGTTGTGGAGTCTTAACATTTTTTGTATCTTCCTTTCCTCATATTATGGATTTGGGTCCAAAGGAAATTATTTTAAAATTCCTTATAAATAGGGATTGATAATTATAGGTCCCTATTTAACCCTAAATTGGATATATGAATCCTTATTTAGTAGAAAAGGTTAATAATATAGAAATGGCAATGCACAAGGGTGATGTTGAGATCTATAACAAGCCAATTGGGTGTTAAACTCAATTATAAACACACATTAAATTTATTAACTAAGATAGGTAAAAAATCGTAAGTAAAACTATGTTAAGTATATAAATTGTAAAGAAGTAATGTACTTAGCTTGTTTTCATGCTAATGTAATTCTATATGTATAATAAGTAGATAGCAGGCTGGAAGAGGATCTTAAAATAGTCATTAGACTTTGCATTTGATGCTTCTGGAGCCACAAACACTAACATCATCCTAGGATGGTTTCATCGATTCTACTATATAAATTTGATTCAAGTGTCTTATAAAAAATACTTGGTGGAAAAGAAGGTGACCACCTAGATCCTTCTAGGTTTGACTTCACCTTTGATCTAGTGCATTCAAATCTATGTTATGGACTTTTACTCCTCATGAATTTGTAAAACCCTAGTTATTAATGTTCATGGTGACCTTGGGGAAAAATGGGTTAATGGTCACATGGTATTTATCTAACTCTAAATACCCTATATAAATGAGCATTGCCTACATAGCCAATACTCTGAAGAGGGTCTCAGATTGATGTAGTTTTCCCCTATGTGTTGGCTTGTGTGTGAATCATGTAATATGTGCAAAGTAAGTAAAATAATTACCTATATTGTAACTAGGAAATTTGGGCTCTTGCACTACTCCTTTAGTAATTCAAACATGTATGCATGTTGTCCCTATGACTGGTATGGAAATAGGAATAAGTAGGCAAGCTTTTTTAAATTGAATTCTCTTTTATCTAAATTCTATGTGAGGAATGAATGAGGGTTGATCTTGTATTTAAATCAATCCCTTTAGAGAATTAACTCACATTGAGTTACCTAGGCCAACCATTAGGATACATTTCATTTATAAATTGGATGACTTTAGGTCACATGAAACTTATGCTAGGGAAGGACACTAGCATCGATATAGGTGACTACCCCAAACATTAGTATTTATGGAGAAGGAAATAAGGTAAAAATGTAGAAATTACAGAGGTGGAATAAAAGTAGCTTTTAATAATTTTGGGTAAGATAGAAAGTTTAGATCATCAACATAAGATTGGTCATAACAGTAGATAGGATAAAGGGTACAAAATAGAGCAGATGCAAGACTTAAGAAGTGGGAAAGGTATAAAACTAAAAATAATATCCAAGATGTGAGTTTGCTAAGTGTACAAGACTGAGGTGATATATAATTTAGACATAGTGTTCAAATTTCCCCCCATTTAATATAGTAATGAAATTTATAGTTTAAAGGAAAATAATTCATACTTGGGTGTGTCTAACACACCTTGTCTTTGTGTGATCCCAATTTGAGAGCTTTACTAGTGACTGACATACAACCAAGAATATGGTATATTAAAAAATTAGTGCATAAAATCTAGAATTGAAAGTACTTGAAAAGATTAAAATTTAAAGAAAAATGTTTAGGGGTACACCTATTTTGATGTAACCACCTTGCCTATTAGCAAGTTAATTTAAAATATGTATCATTATAAGGCTCTATAATTGAGATTAGGAAATATATATATATATATATATATATATATATATATATGTATATATGTATATGTATATATATGTATATATATATATGTATATATATATATATATATATATGTATATGTATATGTATATGTATATGTATATGTGTGTATATATATATATATATATGTATATATATATATGTATATATATATATGTATATATGTATATGTATATATATGTATATATGTATATATGTATGTATATATATATGTATATATGTATATATGTATGTGTGTGTGTGTGTGTGTGTGTGTGTGTGTGTGTGTGTGTGTGTGTGTGTGTGTGTGTGTGTGTGTGTGTGTATAAAGTGCATATATCTTAGGAGATAGAGAGAGATATTATAAGGCACATGACCTCAACCTTGAAACAAAGGTGATTTTCCACTCAATAGTTGAGATTGGCTCAACCATGCAACCCAATGATATTTCTAACCTATAAATCATGAGTCTACAAACTCAACTCATACTTGTCAAATTGGTAAGGTTAGATGATACAATCAAGTCCAACCTAGAAACATGGTAAGATTGAGTGATTTAATCACCTCAACCATAAAAAAAGTGAACCAAATATTTGTTATATGTATAATCACTGGGGGTGAATCAATGATACAATTAATTCAATTACAATTTCAAAACTTCAAACTCTCAACCATTCAACATAATCATCCATGAAGTATATAAACTGGTTATTTCAATGAACAAAGAAACTATGCAAGATTAACACTCATGACATGTAGATTATGTGGGAAACCCTCATTAGGGATAAAACCCACTCTCAATTTTTAAAATAAGTTTAATATAGTCTTATAAAATATTTACAAACAAGAGACTTTAGTGAATCACCCACTTCACAAGGAGAACCAACCCCTATGCATGAACAAACACCCACTTATCCTAGATGTTGACCACCCACACAACACCTTATGATATCAACACCTCCATATCCCTATTTTATTTTCAATATGATGGATAAATAGTGAATATAAATTATATTCAACCCTTAACACTCTTTAAAACCTTCACATACAAACAATGCATCCAAAAAACCCTTTTGGATCACTTTATACTTCTTCGCTCATCTTCAATCTTCAACCCTACAAGAACATTGTTATAACATAAAAAAATGACCTATAGGTTATGCACATATTCATTAACCTGATATGATCTTTAATATATCCACCAATCACACTCACACTTCACTATATTTTACATAAAACTCTAGAAACCTTTATCTTTGTTGATACTCTTTATAGAGCCTTCATGATCATCATCTTCTAGGTCAGCCATGAGACATGCATTAACCCTTAAAGGTTATATTACACTTGGAATTTCATCAAAATCATCCATATAGGTCATCCATAACTTTTATATATCACCCTTAAGCATCAAAACCTTTCAATTAGGCCTAATAATCCCTTTTATGTCCATTAAGACCTATTCACCCTCTTAACCCTTTAACAAGCAAAACTAAGAACACAAGACCCCATCAAAGCATATAGGTCCATGCCAAATTACCCATAATACATTATTAAATGATTAAATTCATCCTTATACACCTCTTTAAAATCCATATATATGATCCTCAAGGAGTCTATAAAACTCTCCAATAGCTAATTGACCTTGAAACATCCAAACACCATCAAGAAAAACTCAAACATCCTTCTCAGGTCACTTACAAAAGAAAGTCAAACCCTTAGTCAAATTTATACCATAATAAATGTATGTGTACAACTATTTAAACCTCCTAATCATTTTTCCTAGATTTTTTTTGAAATTATTCACCACTTTTCTTTTTATACCACCATAAAATTCATCTTAAATAAAAAGTTATAGGCAAAACAATGAGGATTGGTTTTCCTTTGTAAATTCAAATATTTGAATTCCAACGGTCACTTTTTAATGCAAATTTGATTGTGGAAACTAGTTAAATCTACTTGGGAGACTAGCTTTTCACTCCAATAACTTTTTTAGGCCTAATGTCAAGACATAAAATTTGAAACACATGAACTAAGCACAAATCTCAACAAACCCATGTGACTATTTTCTTTTGACACCTCTATATGTGCGAATGTTGATGTCATCAATATGATTACTTAAGAAGATCTACCAAGTTAATTGGGAGAACCTAGACTTTGATAAGACTACTCTAATGAATTAATTTCAGTTACATAAGTATTAAAAACAATCTTGAACCATCATATGACCCTTCGAACATGGTCAAAACAGCACCAACATCCATCACCTTTCCTAACCAAGTAAACATAACAAACTTCATGCATGATCACTAAAGCACACTTTGTCATTGAGAACCATGCATACTTTATAACTCATGGACACACTTTTACACCATAGGGACATCATTTAAAACACCTCAAAAATCTCCCCCTCGTTGCTGTTAACATTTGTAAATGTTTTCAAATCCAACAACAAAAATGTGCACATACTTTTTCTCCCTTTACAAACACTTTCTCCCCATTTGACCCAATGAAAAATTGGGATTACCTACTGATACTGAGGACATTTAAATGTTTTCAAATCCAACATCATGAATGGATATCCTCTGAGAGATGATAGAAACTCCCACTATCACTGTGCATACCAATCTTTACCTTGACCACCTCAAGCTTGTTCATTGACAACACTCTGCTTTGACCATGCACTTATATATGAATAATAAATAAAAAATATGAAGCAAATGAGAGTTATAAATCCTTGAAAACACTAAAAGGGACTCCTCATAATTCACCTAAACTTTGGTACCCCTTAATCATCTTTAGATCATCTCCAACCATGAATAAATTTCATGGTTGCCTTCAAATTTTCTCTCACAAGGCCACTCATAGAATGTAGTGTGATCATTCAATTTATTTATCAAACATATATGATTCATAAATATAATTTAGAAATATCTTTAGGAATAACCAAACCTATGTCTTTTGAAGAAAAAGAACAAAGATCACTTTTCATCACACTAGCTTGTCTAAAGGTTTAGTATCCCTACCTAAACCTTAAATAGCCCATAACTTTATGTGTATGAATATTCATGTATTTAAATTTAATACATATAATACACTCATATTCCCCCTCATGCATGCCAATAATAATCATCCAAATCTTCTTATGCACCATAGCTCCTTCACAAACTAACCTACCAATTAGCCCTTCATTTGCACAAAAACTCAATCATAGGTTAAACCATACACTTATATATGACTATAAAACACTTTTTGAGCACTATTTTGGCCATTTCAATAGATTAACATCCTTATATCTCAAATCCCTTAGGAAGATCACTAACCCATATGGTGTAATGTCTAGGGCATAAAAAAGAAATATGGTTAACTTACCATCTTCCATTCAATGCCAAATCTTGAAACTTATCTCACATATGGATATCAACAATACACAATTATATACCAATTTTTGAGGTTTTAATCCTTTGGGAACCTATATAACTAATAAATGGTTTTTGACCTGCTAGTCCTTAAGCCATGATTGTCATACCTGAGAGCCTTCAAAAATATTCAATTTCTCCTCATAATACCTTCAAATATTGAAACCACTTGGATCATAATTTAATGAATTCAACATACCTTTATATTCCATAAATTCATCTTAAACACTCACCAATATTGATTTAACATATAGAACTAGTCATTCTATACATACATACCTTGTGTATACCCTTACCACTATGCCAAAACACCGTAGAATGATTATGGAAGCCTTATGCACATGGATACATCAAATATAACTGGATTTTAACCTTGGTTGGCTTCATGGACCCCAAAAGCACCAATTTTACAAGATGAGCTCTCACTAAGTAGTGATCACTAAGCAAAATGGACAAACTAAACAAATGATCATTAGAGCTACTTATGACCAATCCAATGCATGAAACCACATGTAATACACTTGAAAAATTCCTATCTACACTTCATATCAACCTTACCTTCATTATTAATTATTTTAGATATCAAACCACACATCAAAATTGACTAAAAACATGCCATTAGGACCAATGTCTCTGAACAAAACTCTTGAAGCTTTTCATCACAAACTTATGGAGCAAGCTCATGAACTTATTGCTCCCCTTAACCAATGACCTTATAATGATTAATAAAAGTCTTGGTAACATAATATCATCTATTATTATAAAAAAATGTAATTTATCTCAAATACCAATCAACTAATCTACATACCTGTGTATTGATTGGCATCTTGTACATCATCTAGATCACACATACTTACTTCCATATATAAAATATGTCTCCTAAAAAGCATAGGTAGAGACAACCACCTATCATAGAGGGGATAAATGTCCCAAAACTCAAGATACTTCCACATATCCATGCTCTCACTTGACTTTTAGTCTTTCCTCATCATCCATTTGACTTTGATTGAGTTCTTCCCTTCATTCTTTCCTTTTGACTTAGAATCTTGCCTAATCTTCTTACCCCCTTGATCAGATAAGGATTGATCTTTAACACTTGAACTTGTACCTTATTTTATCATGATATATAGTCCATTTTGAACCTATTTATCATTCACTTCCTTGGGTCTCCATTCGTTATGACTCATTTTCTTCATGTTATGATAATCATTCTTTGAAGTAGAATACTAACCATTCCTATAGAACCTTACTGTGTGACCTTTCTCTTGACACTTGAAACAAATTAAGTTTCTTTGATCATTTATACCTTATTCATTATCCATATGATGAATTTTTGAAGTTTTATTATCTCATTTATACATCTGATCAATTGGTCTCCTAATGAGGGCATTACAAAACCTTACAATATGACCAATCCCTTGACACTTATAGCACAAAATGTTATGCTTTCCTTTTGGGTGTGTTTACTATCTTGAGTGATGATTTTCTTCATTATTGTCATTATCTTGATCATAGTTCTATGTAAATCTCTTACTAGGAGCTTTTCTTTTGCAATCAATGATCCTATGACCAAATTAATGACAAGAGTAACAGTTTCCATTAAAAGAGTTATTATACCTCATTGTATTAGGTTTCTTAATTTAATTTGAAATTTTGTAGCTTTTTATGTTTTCCTTATTATTCAAATTATCATCCTTCTTATCTTTATTAGCTCTCTCCTTAGCATGATTAGTCTCCTGATCTATCATCACTATTTTTTCAATCTTCTTATCCTTTTGAACATCTTCATGGAACCCTAGGCCTGATTTGTCATTTGAAACCTTTTGACTTCTCAATAGATCATTAAGATCAACAATAATTTTCTCAAAATTTTGATATGTTTCAAGCTTACTTATATATTGATCTAGTTTCACTTGAAAATGTTCCATTTCTTATTTGTATGTGACACATTCTTCATCCTTATATTTTATTTCTTCATCAAGGGCACAAACCTAAGTTTCAAGATGTTGATTGATCTCATCATTCTCTTTGACTTCATTTCTTAACCTTTCTTAAAACAAGCCAATTTTCTCCTCATAAGACTTGATCAATGATGCTAGCTTTCTATTCTTGTGTTTTAGTATCTTCATCTCTTCTAAAGTATTCAAATATTGGTCTTCAAGAGTGATTTTCTCATCTTCTTCCTCTAAGATATCTCTACCAAAGAGATCTCTACTTAAATAAAATTCACCTTCATCATCCCTAAGAGCCATGAATAATTTCTCTTAGTCTTAATCATGAGATGAATCAAAACTATTAGATGTGTTTCCTTCTTCAGTAGATGAGTTATTTTCTTCTTCATAGTAAAGGCTCTTACTGCCTTTATATGACTCCTCCTTGCCAATTATTCTATTTAAGAACTTTCTATACTTTATAGGACCCTCAAATTTCTTGTGCTCAGACCCATGAGATTCTTTATGAGTTTCCTTGTGTTTTCACTTAACTAAAAAATGACCAACTTTACCACATGAGAAATATTTGAAATTAAGCTTCCCTTCATACTTACCTAACCCCACATTCAATTTTATTTCAATCATGGATTTAAGTTGATCTTCATTAAGATCAAAATCTTCAAGACTTAGTTTTCTCTTTTTACATTTTGTCTCCTTGATCACCTTGAAGGTTTCTTCCCTTTTTGGTGGTTTTTCCTCATCGAATCTCATCTCATAGGTAGTAAGGATGCCATGTAATTTATCCATATTCATCTTGGTGAGATCATGACTTTTTTGTACAATATAAATATTTGAATCAAACTTGGGGGTGAGAGACCTTAATACCTTTTGTACAATAGTATCTTATTCAATCTCCTCTCCAAGACCTTTGATAATGTTTACTACCTAATTAACTCTTAGAAGATAGGATGCCACATTATCTTCTTCTTTCATTTTGAGGCCCTAAAATTACCTTCAATAGGTCTATAATCTATCCAAATTAAACTTTTAATCTCCTTTATAGATAACATGTAGATTATCTCAAATTTACTTGGTAGATTTGCAATGAATTACCTTAGTGAATTTAGTCTTTGATATGCCATAGATGATAGTATTCATAGCTTTAAAATTGTTCTCACTAAATTTCTTATTAGTTGCATTAGTTAGAGGAGTAGGAGGTATGGAATAACCATCAATAATATGTTTAAAAGTATAAAAACATAGATACATGATGTAGGTACTCATACTTACACTCCAAAAATCATAGTTAGATCCATTGAATAGTGGTTCTTGCTTAGTAGAGAAATCGCCTTTCATTTGATGACTACCCATTGAACCATAGACCACTTTCATGTGGTTAAAATTTAAAAGAAGGTATTTATTTAGTACTAATTATTAGAGTTAAAATCACTAAGAGGGGTGAATCAGTGATGCAAGTAGTTCAATTATAAATGCAAAACTTCAAACTCTCAACCATTCAATATAAATATCCATAAAGCAAATAAACTAGTTATTGTGATGAACAAAGAAAATATGCAAGATTAACACTCATGACACATGGATTATGTGGGAAACCATCATGGAGGATAAAACCCAATCTAAAGTCTAAAAAAAAGTGGACTACAATCCTATAAAATATTTACAAACAAGATACTTTATTGAAGCACCCAATTCATAAGGAACATCAACCCCTATGCATAAAAAACACCCACTTGTCCTAGATATTGAGCACACACACAAAAAATTTTGATATCAACAGCTCCAAATCCTTGATTTCCTTTCAATAAAATGGAGAAAGAGTGAATATAAATTATCTTTAACCCTTAACACTCTCTCAAACCTTCACATACAAGCAATTTGTCCAAAACACCCTTTTGGATCACTTTATACTTCTTCACTCATCTTCAATATTAAAACCTAAAATAAAACTATTATAAAATCATAAATATGACCTATAGGTCATGCAAATATTCATAAACTTGATCTTCTCTTCAATCTATCCACCAAGCACACTCACACTTCACTATATTTCTCATAACAACTCTAGAAACCTTCATTTTTATTTATACTCTTTATAGAGTCTTCATGATCATCATCTTCGTGGTTGGACATGAGACATTAATTAAAACTTAAGGATTATATTACACTTGTAATGGGATAAAAATTATCCACATAGGTCATCCATAACTTTGATATATCACCCTTAAGCATCACCACCTTTCAATTTAGCCTAATAATCCCTTTTAGGTCCATGGATACCTATTCACCCTCTTAGCACTTCAAAAAGAAAAAATAAGAACACAAGACCCATTAAAATAATATAGTTCAATGCCACATGACCCCTAATACATCCTTAAATTATTACATTCATCCCTACACACCTCTCCAAAATCCATACACATGATCCTCAAGAAGTATACAACACTCTTCAATATCTAATTCACCTTGAAACATCCAAACACCATCAAGAAAAAATCAAACATCCTTCTCAAGTAACTTTCAAAATAAAATCAAACCCTCAGTCAACTTTGGACCAAAATAAATATAGGTGTACAACTATTTAAACCTCAAAATCATTTTTCTTGGATTTCCCTTGAAATTGTTTACCACTTTGATTTTTATACCACCATAAAATTTATCCTACATCAAAAGTTATAGGAAAAAAAATGAGAATTGGTTTTCCTTTGTAAATTCAAATATTTGAATTCCAATGGTCACTTTTTAATGCAAATTTAGGTAAGTATTGATACTAGTGAAATCTACCTAGGAGACCAACTTTGCATTGAAATAACTTTTGTTATACCTCATATTAAGCCCTAAAATTTGAAACACATTATCTAGGCACAAATTTCAACAACCCCATGTGACCATTTTATTATGAGACCTCCACACATGTGAATTTTTATATCATTAATATGCTTACATAGGAAGATCTACCAAGTTAACTAGGAGAACCTAGACTTTGACAAGACTACTCCAATGAATTATTTTCACTTCCACAAGTACCCCAAGAAATATTTAACCCTAATATGAGAATTTAAACATGGTAAACACATCACCAACATCCATAACCTTGCCTAAGCAAGAAAACATAACAAGCTTCATGCATGATCACTAAGGCACACTTTGTCATTGAGAACCATGCATACTTGATAACTCATGGACACACTTGGCCACCTTAGGGACATAATTGACAACACCTCAACACTATTGTATTAGATTGTCTCAATATAGTGCTTAAAAGCATATCTTAGGTATCAATGCAAAAAAGTGCATCATAATGGGTGATGAAATTATAATAGAGTGTTTTTAAATTTGAAATTGATTTGTATTTTGAAATATTAGGTGCACATTACATATCATAAGCACCTTAGATATATCTCATATTGAAATTATGTATAATAATACCAATGTATATAATTCTACCACAATTGTGAATATGAATCATATAATTGTGTTATTTGACCAATTTGGAAACTATGTAAGTGTGGACAACATGCTTACAAATCATACCTCCACTGTATATGGATAAATATGAAATAAGTTATAATGTAGAGGACATGTTTCCAAAACATTCCCACACCAAATCTATAGATGTTGAATACTAAATAAGTGTGGAAAACATGCTTTGAAATCATGCCCCAAATAAATATGAAATCTTGACTATGTGGGATCCATGCCTATATGACACACCCCCTCTAAATCTAAAAATTGATATAAGTACCAAATATTAAATGAGTGTGGATAACATTATTCCAAAGCATGGCCCACTAATATTCTCTCCTTTTGATGTGAGGTAAGAATATAAACTATTAGTTACCTCACCTTAAAAGGATAAGACAAATATATAATCTATGAATGTAACCATGTAGCATATAGAAGGACCATGTCTATGTAAATATAACATTGAAGCACATAAAACAATGTGATCACATGAAGGCCTAAGATGCATGATAAGGATCATGACAACATCGAGATAGAATAGATCAACAAGAAAATCAAGCACACACATAAGATCACTCAAAATCAAGTCAAAATGTAATGGTCTAAGGAGATTTTAAACAAGGGGCATGTTAGAATGACACATAATTTAAGGGACATGACTTAGTCAAATGCCCATAGAAGTAAGGATGACATATTAAAATTTACATACAGTAAACAATGACATATTCAAATATAAAATAAATCATACATATGGATGGGGTTCACAAAAATTGGATCATATTAAAATGCTCAAATAAGAAAGATAATAACAAGGTAAAACACTCAAAGAAGTGCATAAATGAAAGCATAAGCAACCAGCATAAACATATCATACTAGCCCATGGATCAAATGAGTTAGCAAAAAATTATTAGTTCCATATTATATCAAGTACCTTGTGTAAGATATAATCATGGATAAATACATATGTAAGTACATATATGAGCTCAAAACATGATAATGTAGAGTGACCATACAATGATATAACCTATGCATATCATGATCATAGAGGTTGATTCCCCTAATGTCCATATGACATGAGTAGAGGAAAGTCCCAACATTTAAAATAGGAATATATCATGTATCTATGTATGCCTATATCACACTGAATTAGAAGAATGATAAATTTGTATATAATATGCCATCTATTAACATTAAAATAACACATAGATGCCAAGGGGCCAATAGAATGTGTAGGTGTCGAAAATGTTTTTATATTTTGTAATGTTTCTTTTTTTTTTTGTGTTTTTGGAATGTGAAAGGGGGAAGGCTATCTATGATCCCATCCAAAGGGTAATAATAGATGTCTCCCTAATGTTAACTTGGTGTAATAATTTGGCGATGCTATTGAGGAACATGTATAGATGAAATATCTATCATTTTAGTGTCTGTGATGCTTTAGGTATGTAAAATATGACTTTATGGTCTTTAAAAAATAGTAGGAGTAATAGTGGGGATTATTTTAACCATTTTTTAGTGCTTTATTGTTTCTTTGGAATAAAATAAATATGAACATGTTTAGGTGTTCTAAATATCTAAACATGGTGTGTAGTATATGGGGATTCCTTGGAATCCATTATGTCTCTGATGTATTGGTCTCTTAAGTATTGGCCACCTAGTAAAGGGGATTTCATGTTGCTTACCCTTTTTAGTAGATTAACCTTAGTATGTTTGATAGTTAACTACATGTGTATAAGTTTCTCTTGTTTAAGAGGATGCTCATATGGTATTATGAGAATTATAATTACCTAATTGGTATGAATGTATTTAACATACCCATGTATTATAAAAGGGACTACTCAAATTTTATGGATTCAAGGTCTTCCCAATAACATATAAAAGATGTTTGTGGAAGGTATAACTAAAAATGTATTAACCACATGTACAAGACCAACTTATAAAGGTAGGTCAATCTTATTAAGAACATTCTAAGAGGTCCCATTGAATTCTCTAACTGATCTAGTTTAAGGATGAAAATCATGATGAGTATAACCTAATTGTTCAAGTAATGACATAGTTCAAACATTTTCACTTACACCATTATATATCATAACACTATGTATAAGCTGGAGATCAAGTAATTCTCAAATGAATAAAGAATAAGGCTCAAAGTCATCATCCTTAATCTCAGTATCATTGAAAGTAATATAAGGGTTCTAAACCATATAAGGCATATATCTTGTATAATTACTAATAATCCCATCTAATGGATGCCCATGGTGTGATGGAGGAGGATGTGCATTATATGTCATTTTCACTTTTGGTTCCTTCCTAGAATGGTCTTTCAAAGGATTGTTAAATATTTTCTATTTGTCGTGATAACCACATTGTGAACCTAATTCCTTTGGATGATAATCAAATGTAATATTTTTATCATCAATAAGGTCTTGGATGTTATGATTAAAGGTAAATATTTGTTTTTATAATGTCTTGGTCCCTAGTGATAATCACAATAAGCATTTTAATCATATACTTTGGGTATATTTATATTTATATCAACCTATAAGATGAGGGAGAGATAATATCTAACACTCTATTAACAATGGGAGTAATGAGGCATGATACTCAGATAAGTATATAAATTATCTCTTTGATTCATTAGATAGGATAAGCTAATTAGGTTGTTGTGAAATTGTGTTAAACGTAGTGGTTTTTTACTTTTTAGGCTTAGGAGGTTTTACCTTATAACTTTGGTTTGTTTGTAAATTTAGTATTAGATGTATGTGCAACTAGTGTGTTTGTTATATACTTGAGCTTGTTTAGTGAAATAAGATTCATTTCATGGTCTCATACAACATGGCATAAGTCATTAAAATATTTTAACTTCTTTAAAATAATGGACACATGTAAAAGAGAAAGCAAAATTTGTTTGAATATGTCTTGTAACTCCTTATCTTCCATGGGATTGGTCATTTTAGATAGCATTATCTTATAACTCAAGACTTATTCATTGATAGGTTCATTTATTACTAGTTTTATTTTGGTAATGTTGTAGCCAAATATTTAACCCTTGAAGAGTTAGTTCAAACCTCTCCAAATTTAGCTAACATGGGATTACCTCTAGGCATGTGGGTTGCCTATAGTAGAGGTAAACCTCTAGATTATGGATTAGCTCCTTTGATCTTTCTCTTAGGCTCACACACTACACTATAATAATCATTATTAAGGGTGAAAAGGGAATAAGTAAATTGAAATTAATCTATGATAATGAGGGTGATACAGCAAATATAACCTCACAAACATACTTGCATTTTCACTAAGAATGAAGAATGCTAAAATTGACCTCAACTCAATGATCTTATAGCATATGTGTTTTTACATGGAGGCATATTGCTATGCATATCTAGATTTGGGTTAAAATAAGGTCTAATATTAGACACTACTAGTCTCTCTCACACTTCAACATACACCTAACAAACACATACACTTCATGAGACTTGTTAGAAGAGATGTTACTAACATAGTGCATACAAGAGCATAATGGAAGCAATGAGAAACAATCTTCATCACTTGTCATCCAAAATCACTACTTGAAATACTTGGGAAATATTTTTAGAGATTAAATAAACTTCAAAATTTTATTCAAAGGTAAAACAAGATGTCAAACTAGTAGGGATGCACCATACTAGGTGTGGATTCCATACAAATGCCAGTATGGCTTAAATATATAGAGCATAGGACAGGAGAGAGAAGAAGAGGAGTTCAAGATTCATAAGGCCAAGGGTCAAGATGTTAAAACTAGTTACAATACAAGAAAATAAAATGGAAAATAGGTCATGAAGTTATCTTAGACAAGTGTCCATCAGAAATGCATCATTTTCCTGAAGTTGGCATAGAGACCCTTCATATCCTTCTTGAAATTGCCTTGATGATGAGGGATCCATTCAACTATTTTGAACTATATTATAAGTTTTTGACACATATGGAATATCTTGATAAGGTGGAAACAATATTGTGATAACCCTTATATGCCTATCAATTGATGAACTTTTATGCACCACTTGTCATTCACTCTCTTGCAACTACTCACTATCCCTTTAGGCCTGATTCACACATTTGTCACTTAGGTGGCCCATATATTCTCATGGAGATTCATTTTATGGGTGTTAAACAACTATTCAAAAAATCTTTGTCCTCTGTTCGATCAAAAACTCAAACAATACTTCTCATCTTCACATCAGGTAATCACTTTGTTATCTCACTATCCTATTTAGAATGTCTATAATGAATAGTCTATCAAATGGGTTTCCATTATTTATTGAGGTGATATATGAGTATGAGTAGTTATAACAAGTCCTTACACACATTACATAATGGTCTTCATTCATCAATTCCCTTTTGTACCTATAATTCAACTCAAATTATACAAGAAACAATAAATTAGGCCTATTCATATAAATTTTAATATAGAATAATTGGATGGTGAGGAGCCTAGGAGAGTTACAAAGAGGTCAAAAAAACTTTCAAGGCCAATTTTCCACTTCTAGATTCACATCCCTACATGTTTCTTCCATCAAGTTCATACAAGGGTTTTAGGAGAGCTTTTTGTGGTTCAGGTTCTTAGTGATTATTCATAAAGGTTAGACATTCAACCTTGAAACCAATCCCAATGATTTGGAGTATAAGACCCCCCTCAAATATTACTACCTAATTGAGGTCCCATGTAGTTGGTATGTATAAATATGAACAAATTAAGTTCGCTCTTGAGCTCCTATATTGCATTTTAGACATCTTTGAAGCAAGTTGAGGCCAAAATGACCAATTCTAGGTTGTCTTATGCAAACCAATAGGTTTCATATACTCTCCACTCTCTCATGAAGGCTCTCTCATGCCTTATAAATATCATGTAATCATAGAAGTGAAGTTCAACACCTTGAGGGTTTAGGTCTAGTTATAGGCTTAATCTTTAATACAATATTTCTATATGTATGGCCACTTTTGAGTGGCTCCAATGATTTTAAGTGTTCATTTACCTTTTTTCATATCCAATTAAATAATTTATACCTTCTTATATTCCTTTAATACTCTCCTTACATCCTCTTACCATTCATGTACTAAATCTTTAGGTGGCCTTGACTATAGAGTGCCCTTTATTTGAGATAAAATAAAAGACATCTCCCCTATTGGTACAGCCAAAAAAAGAACATGGAGGTATATAATAGGTCATAAGGACATTTTTTTACAAATTTTTATGCTTTGACTATGCTTCTATCATCTTCAAACCTTCAAATTCCTTAAACTAACTTTTAGGTCTGTATACTATCTGCAAAGTTTTGGTAGATTATAGGTTGAGGTTAGTTTGCTTCATCTTTACTCTCTCATTTGCCTATAGAGATCACATGAAGATGTGATATATCATTGTGAGATTGGTTTTAATGTATTCATTCAATCTTATACCATTTTTCATCAACCAAACATAAGTCTTTCATTAGCCAAGTCTAGTCTATAATATCAGCCAAATTATAGGTGTCAATTTAAGGGAATCAAAAGATTATATTAGGTTATGATCTATTTCAAATCACTATACTTCACACATTTTGGCATATATTCAAGTGAATAGGACCATTTCACATCTATATGAGTTTGTATCTTGCCTTGAGATCATGCATCGTCTTCTATTCACCAATGCACTAAGAGTTGCTTGTGAGTTACAACTTCATTTGGGCCTAAAAGGCACTATGTTTATTGAGTATTTCCACTAAAAACCTGATTAATTTGGGATCTCACTTACCATTATCTTCTCTTGACAAGCAACCATTCTCTTGTGTTCATATTCTATCTCTAGTCCTAAGTTGAAAGAATAAAGTCATCAATCTTATCTAGACTTCATAAACACTCAGCATGAAATGACGCTTTGTGAGGTAGAATCCTATTTCAAATAAATTAAGGTAACTCATCCCATTAAGCAACCTTTCTCAATTTTGCACCTTTGAACTGAGGTGTGACTATAGGTAATGACCTAATTACTATCACTATAATACTATCCTACTCCATTAATTGGCTTGAGGTGTCAAAACAATATCTAATGTTTCCAAACATGTTTTGGTTTCTCTCTTAGGATTAAACATGATTGGTTTCCATGTGGAAACCTATAGGTGTCTATTTTAGATGACTTGATTTTACAAAATGATCTAGACCTTAAATTCCATCAATTATCCTCTTGATATCAAACCTTCAATATAGAATATTATCAACCATTCCTTGTGATATTGACAACAAGTGCATTACCTTGATTTGAAACCATTTGCAAGAGGATAAACACTGTAACCACCAAAACATGTCATGTAGACCAATTAGTGTTCACATATGGCTCAATGAGATGTGTTTATTTATCTCCTCACATTAACACATTTCAAATGACTTTAATCCAACATATAAAGGAAGAAAAATTTCTACAAGTTCACATACACCATTTGGTTTATGTAGACTAATGTAAAAAGATGAGGAAAACTAAGATGTTAGGGTTATGCAAACAATTTTGAGATATTAACAATCTTAGTGATTTTTCATGAATCAAAAACCATAATTATTAGAACTATGGCCATGTAATTAAAGAACACATAGACTAATTTCATCCACCCAGTGCATTCCCTTCAACTTTGCTTACCTTATCTATACTGAAGGAAAATTGTTTGACTTCTTTGACTTGCCAAAGAAAACAATGAGAGAGAGAGAGATCAATTTTCACCATTTTTTGAGCTATAAAATACACCTAATACTATATATGACTTGTGGGGCTCTCAAGAGACTTCCTTAAAGGATTCACATGTGATATAACTATTATATAATCTACATAATAACTAAAACTCACTTTCTTTTCAGATGATCTCCCTCTTTATACATTAAATCTACATCAAGTTAGTTTCAAAATAGTTAATCTAACATTTTATAACATTTGGGATGTTAATTCTATTATTGATACACTTTTACTTATTGGAAAACTTCACAATTCATTCAAATGGCCAAAATGTGGCATATTATGACATAAGATAAACATAGACAAATGTGACCAAGGTTGAGACATATTTTATGACACTCAAAGGTGAATTAGGACCATGGTGAAAACTTTATGACATATAGGATCTTATGAAACCCTTGCACATGTTGGGGGGTTGACTTATTTTTATAATGAGGTAAAATTAGTCAACATTTTGGAAAAATTTTAGGGGTAGTATACCTATTATGCTAAGGACCAATTACCTTCTCCTATCCTTGGGAAATAGAGTTACATATATGCTACATTTGAAATTTAAATTAATCTAAGAGGACACCAAAATCACACCAAACACAGTATGAAACAAACACACAAGATAAGAAACCAAGACACACACTTGTGCTCTCAAGAACACTTAGGGAAAACACATACCAACTCAAGAAAACTAAGTTATGTAAAAAATACCTGAAGCAAACCTTCTCTTCCTAGATAAAAGTGAAAATTTTCACCATATCTCACTCCATGAGATGGAGTAAATGAATCATGTTTTCCTTTGAGAATTGGCCTTGATGTCCTTAATTCTTTCATTATTTCCACTCTCCTTGGCATGATCTCAAATGCAAACATAAAAACTATAAACATGTCACCTATGAAGGTGAACTCTTCTTGCACTTCAACAATCTCAATCTTATCATGAGATCTCTTAGCTACAACTTGACTCAATGATACCTCAGTAAAGCATGTTTCTTTGACTTCCATGGTATTTTTGAATGAGATCAAATTTATTACCAGTTCTAATATCTTCAAGGAGATTTTTATATCCAATCTAATCTTCATAATTGTCCTCCATGATGTCATATGTTTCTATCTTCTTGTGCACTTAACCTTCAACCTTGCAAAGGTCTTAAAGCTATTGGAGAATTTCAATATGTTATTTCCAATCATATTTTCCCTCTTTTTCCTTAAAAACCATAACCTATTCAAACTCATCCTCTTGACCATGCTCATGGATGTAATAATCATCATAGATTGCTCCATCATGTATTTGGAAATATTGATGATATTCTTCAAGACTTGTTTGTTCAATAGGAACCTTGCATTCCTCCACAACAATCTCATTTTTTTTATCCTAGAAGAACTAGATTCTCAAGACCCTCATATTCATTAAACATGTGAAAACAGGTCTTCCACATATCTCCCACATCTCTTTGAACCTGCTCATGAGACTTAACAAACTCAATTGATGTGATGTTCTTCTCAATCACCTCCTCTCTCATGTCTTAATAAAATTCCTTGTGAATAGTTTTAACATGATTTAGATATTCTCCTTATTCACTCAATAATATTGACTTGTGTTTATCTTCACTAAGGGGAGTCCCTATAGTGAACCCTTAATCATAAGCACTTGTGTCATCTTCTCTCTCAACTACAAATCTAGCTTGGTCTTCTTTTCTTGCCTCCCATAGGATGGGTTATAATTCAAGAAGGGATGTGGTGGGAGGGTGGTGAATAATTTTATGGTTTTTAAAAGGAGAATTAGGTGTGATGGAGGGATCATGAATGGACATGTGGATGGAAATAGACACTTGAAATAATTATTGGAGAGAGAGAAGGTTATGATAGGCTATAGACATTTTATTCCCTTCATCAACCACCTCATCCTTCTCATTATCTTCTTGAAGTTCATTATCAGTTGTACCTTGATCATCCACTTTCTCAACTAAGGCTTATTTTTCATATTGAAATATTATTAGATAGACATCCAAGATGGACAAGATATAGGTTATTGAGGAGGCAATGGGGATTGAACATACATAAGGTTTTCTTCCTTAACATTAACTTCTCGGTTCTCACTCTCATCATGTTTCTTTCCCCAAGACTTCACTATTTGGTTCCAAGTTGGAATTTTGAGGCTATTAGACTCTTTTTTAGGATCCTCATGCAGATAGTGGATGATTTTATGAGGATAAGGATCATGATAAGATTTATGTGAAACATAAGAAGACTCTTGAGGATGGGAGGAAGAGACATGCTTTTCAACTGGACTTTCACCTTCTTCATAGACTTCTTGAGGCCCTTCAACAACTATAAGTTTATTTTTAACTTCTTGGTTTTCCAACCTTTATAACCTATCTACCCATCATTGGATATAGCATCTCATTTCATGCAAATATTTATTGATAACATATTTGGATTCCTCCTCAACCAACTTTAACATATTCATAAGGAATTGAACTAACTTTCTCATCTTTTCTATGAGATGAATAGGGATCACATCAAGTTCCTTATCCCATTTCTTCATCACCCTTTTTGATTTTAAAATTTTTGGCATGAATTCCAACAAGGATTTTAATTGAGGTGAAATTTAAGTAGGAGGAAGATAGTAGGGGTTTTGGTATTGACCTTGAAAAGGTTGTCTAGGAGCTTGGTAGGATGAATAAGGTTGTTGGGGAAGACTAACTCTACGAAGTTGCCTCTTAAAACCTTGGATTTCTTATTCAAGAGTATTAAGACTATCTTATTTATATCCTTATTCATAATATTATTCACAAGGTAGATCAACAACTTCATGATCATATGGAGAAGGAATGGGCTAACCATAGGATTGGTAATAACTTTGATAGGGTTGTTGAGTAACATAGTATGTGTCATAAAAAGGTTGATAGGGAGGTATGTAGTAATAACTCTCAAAATAACCAACCATATAAACTTCATTAATAAAATTAAACACAATACTTGATTAAAATATTTTACAATAAGTACATAGGATGCTTACAACCAATAGCTTACATTGAAAGTCACCATTGGTGTTTACTTGAATGCTTTACAAAGTTAATAGTAGGAAGAACACACCAAAAATATTTCCATTATTTTAGACCTTAGTCCCATTAGGTGTACCATTAATATTATATAAAAATATTACACCCTTGCATAGGTAGTTTATATCTATCCAAATTTGTCTAACATGGGATTACCTCTAGGCCTATGGGTTGCCTATAGTAGAGGTAAACCTCTAGATTATGGACTAGATCCCCTGATCTTTCTCTTAGACTCACACACTACACTAGACTAATAATTAATATTGGTAAAAATGGAAGAATAAAACTGAAATTAACCTATGATAATGAGGGTGATACACCAAATATAACTCCACAAACATAATTGCATTTTCACTAAGAAAGAAAACTACTAAAACTAACCTCAACTCAATGATATTTTAGCATAATTATTTCTACATGGAGGAAAATTGCTATGAATATATAGAGGTGGGTGAAAATAAGGTCTGATATTAGAAACTACTAGTTTCTCTCACACTTCAACATACACCTAACAAACACATACACTTTATGAGACCTGTTAGAAGATATGCTACTCACATAATGTATGCAAGAGCAGAATGGAAGTTAGGAGAAAAAATATTCAAAACTTTTCATCCAAATACACTAATTTATATACATGAACAAGAGTTTTAAAGATTAAATAAACTTTTTAAATTTATTTAAAGTCAAAACAATATGTCAAACCAACAGGACTTTGCCAAACTAGGTGTGGATTCCATACAAATGCCAAAATGGTTTGAATATATAAATAATAGGAGAGGATAGAGAAGAGAAGTTAAATATTCACAAGGCCAAGTTTTAGTATGTGAAAAATAGTTAAAATTTAAGAGAATGAAGTGGAAAATAGGTCATGAAGTTGTCTTGGATAAGTATCCATCACAAATGCATCACCTTTCATATCCTTCTTAAAATTTCCTTTATGATGAGGGATCCATTCATATGTATTGAACTATATTATAAGTTTTTGACACATGAAATATCTTGAGAAGGTGGAAAAAATATTTCGATATCCCTTATACACCCCTTAACTCATGAACTTTTCTTTACCACTTGTCATTCACTCTCTTGTAACTATTCACTAGCCCTTTAGGCTTTATTCACACATATGTCACATAAGTGGAATATATATTCTCATGGAGATTCATCATAGGGATGTTAGACACATATTAAATAACTCTTTGTCCTCTAGTCTATCAAATACACCTCAATGAAACTCAAACAACACTTCACATCTTCACACCAGGTAGTCACTTTACTATCTCACTATCCTATTTAGACTACCTACAATGAATAGTCTAGAAGAGGAATTTCCATGATTAAATGAGGTGATATATGAGTATTTAGTTATAAAAAGTCCATAAAAACCTTCCATAATGGCCTTAATTCATTAGTTCCCTTATGTACCTTTAATTTAACTCAAATTTTGCAAGAAACACTAAGTTAGGCATGTATGAACAAATGATAATACATAATAATTAGATGGTGAGGAACTTGGGGAGTGATAAAGAGGTCCAAAATACTTTAAAGACCAATTTTCCAATTCTATATTCGTATCCCTTTATGTTTTCTCCATCAGGTTCATATAAGGGTTTTAGGAGGGTTTTTGGTGGTTCAGGTTCTTAGTGATGATTCATAAAGGTTCGACATTCAAACTTCAAACTGATCCCACTAATTTGGATTATAATATCTCCCTCAATTATTCCTAGTTACTTTAGGTCCCATGTAGTTGGTCCATATAGATATGATCAAATAAAGTTGGATCTCAAGATCCTATACTACATTCTAGACACCCTTGATGCAAGTTAAGGCTAAAATGACCAATTATAGGTTGTCTTATGTAAATCATTGGGTCTCATAAACTCTTAAATTTCTCATGAAGGATATTTAATTCCTTATAAATATCATGTATTCATAGAAGTGAAGTTAAATGCCTTGAGGGTTTAGGTCTAGTTATAAGCCTAATCTTCAAGACTATATTTTTGTATGTATGACCACTTATGAGTGGATACAATGAATATAGGTGTTCATTTACATTTTTTAATATCCAATTTAACATTTTATACCTTCCTATAGTCCCTTAAGTCTCTCTATTACATCCCCTTACCATTCATGTACTAAACCTATAAGTAGCCTTGACTATGGAGTGCCCTCTATTTGAGATAAAACAAGGACATCTCCCCTATTTTTATGGCCAAATATATAATGTGGAGGTATATTTCAGGTCATGAGGACATTATGTACAAATTTCTAGGCCCTGAGTATGCTTATAGCATCTTCAAACCTTCAAATTCCTCAAACTAGCTTCTAGGTTTGTATACCATCTGCAGAGTTTTGGTAGACTGTAGGTTAAGGTCAGTTTTCTTCATCTTTACTCTATCTCCTTTGCCTATTGATATCACATGAGGATGTGATATATGATTTTAAGAGTTAGAAAGAAAGTGCCAATACAAAATCAATAAAATAGGAGAATTCCATCAATCTATAGGAAGAATCCATATATAAGTCACATCATATAGAATAATAAATCTATTTATAAGGATATATTATAGTAAATATGTATCAATAAGGCCTATATCTTATCCATGTAAACATGGATGGTATGATACCAATATAAATATCAATCACAAAGACAGTGATTTAAAATGTACCCATCCATATACTAGTGATATGTAAATAAATGCATTTTGATATACATGTTCATAATTAAGATATGTATAATTTATATGAAGAAAAGTGTAAGATGAATGATCTATGTAAAATATCTCAATATAATAACTAGAGAAAAACTATAAAAAATTTGCCAAGTGATTATTGTTATCTATAAAAATTCCCTCAACGCCATAGGTGAGGTGTGAAATGAGTCCATAAACATATAGAACCTAAATATCCTACATATCACTTACTCAGATTATACCATGAGAAGCGTGTGTGGAAAAATAAACAAATAAAAACCTCTAAGATATGTACAATATGCATGATATGCATAATATGACTAAGATAAAGGTAAATCATTTTATTTTATTTTATTCCTTTTATGAATGTTTTTACTTTTTATATTCTTTTTTTTTTGTATTTAAATATTGCATACATAGAATAAGCTATGTATCATTATGTATTTATTAAAAAATATATGTATGTATGACTAGTTTAAATGTATAGATGTTTATATGATCTATGTATAACATTGTAGTCATCAATACATAACTATAGTAGACTAAGTTTCAAAATTTGCATGCAATAAGTGAAGAAACCTTAGATTGTGAATAAAAGAATTATAAAAAAATGATGAGGAATAAATATAATAATTAATTTAAATAATTAAGATTTGAAATTCCAAATATGTCATATATATTATAACTTTGGATATGTGTTAGGTTATTAGGTGTATTGAAACCATTTTAAAGAAAAATCAAGCAAGCAAAAAGTATAATGTAAGAAAAAAATTGTAAGATGTATGCATTGAAGACCATGATGTTCCTTTTGAGGCATAATTCCATGTAATTGGGTTTGTTAGTATACCCAAAATATGTCTTAGTATAAAATAGATCATCATCTTCAAGACAAGCATTTTTAAAATCTTGAAATTCAATGCAAATGTGAATGCATCCATTAGGTTTTTTAACCATGAAAATGTTGGATATAAAATGGGGAAAATCAATAGATTCATTGAAAGGTTGAGTATTACCAATTATATGGGCTATAGGTACACTTTTTTCATAGGAGTATGAGTTCAATAGTCATCACAAAGCATAGAATAGGTTAGAACACAAGTAAAAACCCTAAGGGTGTCTACATAAAAAAAAATCATTCATAACCTCTTTAGCTTTATGTATCATTTCATAAAATCCAATCGAAAAAGTAAAAATAAAAAGGCAAAGTGAATATCAACTAGGAAGTAAGTATAAAGGAATAATGAATTATCACACCTAGTTATTTTTCTAATATGTTAGAAGTCTAAATCTATAAATATAACTATACATGTTGATTATACACTATTTTCAACTATGGTTTAACCTCTAGATCCTCATAGATAGTTTCATGCCATTCATAGGTTAAAAGTGG
Source organism: Torreya grandis (assembly GCA_037957365.1). Lineage (NCBI taxonomy): Eukaryota > Viridiplantae > Streptophyta > Pinopsida > Cupressales > Taxaceae > Torreya > Torreya grandis. The sequence goes on from JARHVA010002606.1 coordinate 2,158,538, forward strand.
CTAGATTCACACTAGTCATATCTATGTTGTCTGGTTTGTTTCTATTCTACCAAATTTGAATTTTTTATATTTTATGATATTATTATACCTACATTTTCACAATTTTTTGATTAGAATGTGCTAAAATTTTATTCCTTCCCTTTGACCTTGATTCACACTCAAAACAAACAAATGGATTATAGAGTCAAGAAACCATTGAAGTGACATTAAAAACTATGTATCACACACAATTGAATCATACCTCCATGTAGCTATGAGTGAGTGAAAATGTAATAGATAGAGTAATGGCTTTGAACCTCCTCTTACATATAAGTGATGATGTAGATACATGAAAGTTAATACCTTCATTTGATACAAGGGGATACAAGATTCAAATAGATAACTCTATCTAAAGTGTGTAATATATGACTTAGTGAAGCTCAAATAGAAGTAAAAGGAATAAAGTAACTTGATACTTGTCTATGCTCTAAGTCTAGACCTTGATATATTTTTGATGATCCTTTCTGATTGATTCTTCTAAATTGTTTAGGATAGTCTTTGTATGTAGGGAATTCTATAAAAAAATGGGGAATATTTTCTAACTTTAGAAATGATAGGAGGTGAGACTAAAGGTGTAATATTAGTGTTAATTATAAATATTACCCATAAATGAAAAGGGTACATATCCATATAGGGCAAAAATATAATTAGAACAAAAACATATAGGCTACAAAACTAACTTGAGATAAACTGAGGATTGGATCTCAATAAAGATCATGAAAATAGAGGATATTTAGTTTAAGAATATCAATATATATATTTTAAAAATTTTCTAGATGTTTTTTAAAGCTCAAGGATTAAATGGATACTAATATAGGGTCAGATAAGTAAATATGAAAATATACACAAGTATGTCAAATATGGTAAATTAAGGAAAAGACACTGGGAAAAAGGGTAATGTACCAACTTAGTGTTCTAAAACTACACATTCAAGTAAATTAATTCAAAATACTCTATAATAACATATATTAAATTACACTCAATTATACCTCAGCCATATGGATAAATGGATTTTAATTAAATTGTAATAAAATAACCATACACATTTAATTAGGCTTAAAATAGATGTAAAATATTAAATCAAACATATTTATTTTCCAACACTATAGAAATAAAAATAAATGTAACTTTTATAAATATATATCAAGTATCAAGTGATCACATGATAGTCATCAAAATATGATAATAGGAAAAAAAAATTGAATAATAATAAGAAAATGACCTAGAAATATCATGAAAAGCTAAGAATGATGCACAAACCATCAATTTCCACTTTGTATATGTCTAAACTATCAAATTTTATTTTTGAAAAATGTCAAGTAGGAGATTTGTTTTTTTATTGTACTCTCTAATCAAAGACTCTAATAAATTCACTAATATTTCATGCCTTCACTAATATCATTGGGTAAAAGAGCTTATTATTTCAATTATTAGGTAATTAAATATGAAAATCATAAGGAAATCAACAAAAATAATTAGGCCTATTGTAGTCACCTAAAAATGTCACTTGAGTGCTAAGAGTGTTACTTGAGACCACCCATCCAAAACTTAGTCCTAGACCTATTTTAGGTCCTCTTTAGACACTTATTTAGCTTTTATGCAAGCTACACATGTCCTTAAACATCCTTAAAATAGTCCTAGACCCTCATCTTCACATCATGGCCCCTAGTATCAAGTTCTTCCACTTGGACACTAGTTTCATAATTGGATAGAAGCACTAATGATGTTAATGTCCCAGTTTGGGCACTATTGACCCTTTCCATGTGTTGCCTCTAATTGAGAAATTTTCAAATGAGCAACTACCTATGGTCAACCTAGACCTCTTTTAATTCCTGCATAAAAACTAGAAATACACACACACACACACATACATGATTTTTAGCCCTTTATTAAATAGATGTAAATCAAATGAAAATAACACAAAATAGCTTATAATAAGTTGTGCACAATCAATGTTATCAATCCCTATTCTACCCTACTTCTATTTATAGTTATCTAAAACCATCCCAAACTAGAATACATCTATTTATAGTCTCTAGCATCACTCAAACTAGCATTCATACTAGATTCACTTTAACTTGAACCAACACTTAGGTGGGGAGAACTACATTGGGCTTGATCCTTCCTTAAAATATTGGTATGTAGATGTTGTAAGTTGTCATTGATGTCAAGATGAGATTTGTCTTTGATACCAAATAAATCTTGAGGTCAAGTATTATAAGAAGGTGGATATGGTCATTCATTTGAGATTGCTAGTGTAGCTTTGAGTGATCCATTAGAGTGTCTTGAAAAGCATTATGAGGTATGATGAAATGAGTGGATACAAGCTTGGTAGCTTGTTGAGAAGAGAAGTGTGAGGCTTTTGTGAAGAAGGTTGGAAACATGTGGTCTTGTTATGATGTCATTTGACATGTTTATGAGGTTTTAAAAATAATATAAGAGGTTTCAAAGTGTGATTAAGGTTTAAGTATAACTAGAAGTTCTAGGCCTAAAGTGCAAAGAGATATAATGTGACCAAATGGGGTATGAGGTTCAGGTTCCATGGAAATATTGATCAAATAAGTATGGATTGAGGTATGATAGTTTTTTTAATAATTTTGATGAAATTTTAGGTCTTGAATTGAAGGATAAAGCAAGGAAATGAGTTTGAGGGTCTCCTATGTATGCATAATGAAGGTTTCCAAGCCCAAGAAGGTTTTTATTATGCTCATTGTCACATGTAAACTCTAAATGGTGTCCTGATTCTTTGAGGAGAGATGGGGAAGGGTAATAGATAATATCTCCAAGCATTAGTTTGGCATTTGAGGGGTAATATTGTATGAACAATAATTAACAAAAGAATAGGTGTTAAACCCTCTTAATGACTTGATAAGGAAAATATTTTTGGAAATGATCCATAATGGTTTGGTAGATCTATTTTTATTATTTTATAATGTATAAAACTCCGTTAGGCATCTCTAGGTGGTAGTGGTTTGTCAAGACAACAAGTGGAATCTATAGAAAAGCCCTTGTTTCTTAGAAATTTGGTATAATAAGAAGGGTTGACCAAGTCAAAGAATGAAAATATATGGAACTTGAAGCAGCTTTAGACCTATATTTTTTTCCATGTTGTTATTTGGACAAATTATAGCATCTATTTCAACTATTTTGGTCACTCATGTTGGCCTATCACTAAATTGGGCTAATAGTGAAGACAATGAGAAAAACCAATCTGAGTGAATGTGACTAGGGATTGTTTGAAATGGATTTGGAATGGATATAATTGATTGAGGTTATTTTTAAATACATATATCTCATGTTAATATTGATTATATGCTTTTTAGTTTGTTCAAAACATTGAAAATAGTATTCACAAAATGACCTATCTGAGTGAGTTGAGACATTAAGGTGTCTGTTTCAGAGATTGGTCTATATTTTCCACATTTGATATTATACATACATACATACATACATACATATATATATATATATATATATATATATATATATATATATATATATATATATATATATTAGTGTTTAAAGATGTGATAAGGATATTAAAAGATATTTTTCATGCATTATAATTTCATGGAAGTATCTCTACAGGTGTTGGAAGTCATGTTCACCACCATGACTAGTTCTTAAAATAGATTGACCGTTCTAGGTATGCACGATGAAGTGAAGAGTTTGAGAATATTTGATAGGATTAAATGGATATAATGAACTTGAATTTTTTTTTTTGATATTAATTTAACATATTAATTCTTTATGTAATTTTTAAATTAACTTTAAGAATTTGAGATATGAAAGCCAAAATGGCTTATCAGGTTGTATAAGTACTATGAAAGAGAGTTAACAAATTGGTCTATAAGACCAATGGTTGGCACCAAAAAAATTGAAATATTTATTTGAGATTGATCTATATATCACATAATATATTATTAATGTGAATTATACTTCATGAAATATCCCTTAAAATTACTAAAGGCATAATTCTTTATGAATGTGTTGACAGGCCTGTTGGCAGTTTTATGTAGTCATCTCACATAAGTGATTTTGGGGTGTTTTGGATAGTTTTTAAGTATATAATTCATAGTAAGTTGTTATAAAATTATATTATTTTCATGATAATTTATTTAGTTTCAATTTTTATCACTATTCAAGAGTGGATAGTCAATTATTTATGGTTTTGTTTTAGAGCAGTCAAACAGTTCTAGGTTGTCATTTTGTAAAAGTGTGTTTGAGGTCTTTTGCCATATTTGGTGATGTAAAATGAACACGGTGATTACCATGAGTTAATTAAGTATATATGAATGTTATTTTTTCATGTGTTTCTTTGGAAAATTTTGTTGTATGCTTTAGTTATGTAAGGTAGACTTTTATGTGTGTGAAGGCCTAATGGCAAGTAGGCCTAATAGCGTAGTTCAAGTGGTGAATTGAAATAAAGGGTGATATGGACCTATATTAAAATTATAGATGTTTTATTTAATTATTTTTTTATTTTTTTAATTAATTTATAAAGTCTCAATATGTTATTATATGGTCCAAGTGTAACGTTCAATTTGAAGGCCTAATTGTATTAGGTCTCCCTAAGGCCTAATGGAGGTTTTGGTCTAAAGAAGTGTTGGCCAACCAAATTAATGTTTGTTTCATGTGTGACACATCTTATATAACCCATTTAAAGGGTAATAAAAAAAATTAATATTTTTTCCAATCAATATTGGTGAGAGCAAGAGTCAAGTATAAATGCAAGGCATATAGGCCTATTTTGACTAGTTTAGATGATGAGATTATAATCAAAGAAAAGAGATCTTAGAGGATAAAAAGGACATAATGGATACCTTAAGAGTGGAATAGAGAATGAGACATGAAAATATAATAGGATGTATAAGTGTGATTAACAAGGTCAGTTTACCTAATGAGCCTAGTAAGAGGCATATTGAGCGAGGGAGTCTAGAAGGCTATTTGAGAGAGGTAAAAGGTTAAGAAGAGTTAAATGAGTTGATTATATATTAAGATAACTTAAAATATTCATTATTAATGTGTTATATGTGTATGATATAGAGTGTAATATAGATAGAGAATAAATATAACTAAAGAAGAGGTCACCATTTGTTGGTTAAGTAACAAGGTGTTGTGAAGGTGATCAAGCTTGTCTTGGCTGAGTTGGTGCTTAGTCAAGAGGGATTTAGATATGTATTAAAATTTTGAGATTTTAGAATTATCCTTGAATTTTTTATTTTGGTTCCAAGTCACTTAAGGGGTTAGATCCTCCTTGCAATTTGGAGTTTGTTAAAGAATAGTTGAGTGGGTGCTTGACTAGTTAGGAGTTAGAGATCATTATGGGATTGGTGCCTCACTAAATGTTGATACATTAATTATAGGAAATTATTCCAAGTAGTGTTTTATTGGGTTTTATCCCCCATGAGGTTTTCCCACATATCTCTTGTGTTCATGTGTTATGTTTCTTGCTTCATACTCATATGAATGGTTGATTATGCATTGATATATCTTTTGATTAGTTTGAATGTTTGATTCATGTTAAGTGGAAAGAAAGGATTATTTTAGGAAAATAATTCACCCCCAATTATTTTTATTCCAATAGTAGTAAAATATCATCATAATGGGGCGTTAATGATGTCTAACTTACCCCACTAACATCACAATTTGCTAATTGTGCCAACCAAATGCCCTAGCAAAATGGAAGTTTGGGGTTTACATATAAAATAACTAAAAATAGGTCACCTATAGGGAATTATAAATCATGCACACATAAATATGCTTGGTAGACTTAGACACATGTGCACCCAAAAAATCAAAATAGTTTTGCATTGAGTTCACTAGCACCAAAATAAGGACACTAGTGACATTGGTGATATTGTCTAATTAGGTCACTACTATGTAGGAAGGGTGTTGACAACATGATCATATTCATGACACTGATATCAGATCATGTCCTAGTTTGAAACCTCCAGATCTCTTATCTTAGTCAATTTCTAGCCAAGTAATTATTTACATTATTTATTATTATTTTTAGAAAGATCAAACTAGTTCAATTCTATTATAAAACATTGGTTATATTTATTACATATTTATACCCTAATTTATTACACTAAGTGCCTTTAAAAACTTAGGGCTTAAACTTCATATACCTAAAATTTAAATTATTTGGTGAACGTGTTTGAATACTACCCAAACCCTAACCCCAAAGTTATAAAGTTTTATACCCTTATTTTTCCTATTTCCCTTGGCTTTGTTAATATATTTTAGATTTTATAAATTATATTTTATGATCACTATTTCATGTTATTTGTTATATTCCATCTCAAAAAGTTATCTCTTCCTTTAATAAAAAGTGCTAGGATTAGTGGAAATCCTATTGAGCAACTCAAATTCCTTCTATTCAAGCTTATATGATGGACAAAGGACCACTTACAACAATGATAATTAATCCTTCACACCCTAATTATGTGTAGTTCAATGATTATTCATTTGAAGATGATAAATACAATCGAGATCAAAATGATACACAAGATGGGAATTGGGACACTCTCCCCACATTTAACAATGAAAATATTATAGTCAATAAGGATGATATTTTATATAGTTCAAAAGATATAATTTGGGAACAACCCCATGATCATGCACAAATTCTACAAGCCATAATGGAAATAAAGAATAAATTAAACAATGGTCAATATTTTACTCCTCCTGATAATGATATTATTACACCTACTTTGGGGGTAACTTAGAATGTAAAACAACCTATTTTAAATTGAGAACCTATAGTAGAAAATACACCTCCTATGACTAGTACAAACTCTTCTTCTCCTGATGGATAATCCTTTATGCATGAGATTAATTATCTGTAGGCTAAGGTGTTACATCTTGAGCAGGGTGCTACTAGGTCACCACATGCCTTGGATTCTCATTTTCTTTTGCATAAACCATTGGCATCAAGAATAGCACCAAATCCTTTTCCATCTATATTTGTGGCACCTAATCTTACTTTGTATTATGGAAAGGGTGACCTAGAGAACCATCTATGAGATTTACACATAGCATATTTGGACTATGTATCCATTGATTGGCTCCTTACTAAGTTATTCCTATGAAATTTAAATGACTATGCCTTACAATGGTTTTATTATCTTAAAAATAAGTCCATCACTACATTCAATCCATTTGTAGATATGTTTTTGTCACACTTTTCAATCAACATCAGTGATAAAATCTCATATGCTCAAATGCCACAACTTAAGTAAAAATCTAATGAGCCTATTGCATAATATATCTTGTGACATAAAACTATGTTGGAAAAAATGACTAGACCCATGGCAGATAGAGAACTACAATACATATTCAAATAGATTTTACTACCATCATTACATGAAGATATCTTATTTAAGAATTTTATAGCATTCATAGATTTATTCCACATAGTGAAAGAAAGGGAAGTCAAACTTATCTCTATGGGTAAATTAAAGTACACAAGTGGATTATATTCAACTACTAAGAGTTATAATAAGCCTCCATATAAATTAAGGTCCTCTAAAAACAAGAGTGATCCAAATTCAATAGTTAACATAGCTTCAAATCCACTCCCTCACCTAGTTTTTTCATCTCCTCCATGGAGAGTTTCACAAACCTTACAAAGTCATCAACACATTTTTTATAATAGCTCTTGGAATGCAATGTCATACCTCTCCCTCCCATAAAATAGGTTGATAAAACTAGGCCTCTTCCAAATAACTATGATTCTAATGTATTTTGTGAATATCATAGGGCACTAGGCCATATTGCAAACAAATGCATCACTTTGAGACATAAGATATATGATTAGATAGAGGTCAACATCACTGATGTGGGTACACCTTAAAAAGCACCTAAAGTTCAATAAATAGAATTTAAGGCATTTTAATCCATTTCTTGAACATATAACTAATGAGGCCAAAGGAACTTTAGGTGTTCACTATACCTATCGAGCACATCAACCACTAACATCCTATCACACTACTGCAGAGGATACACACCCTTACATGATATAATTATTGTGTATCATACTATAATGCTCATTAGACCACTGATCATTTTCCTAGAGTAGGATATTTTTGATGATAATTCAAATTTGTATGTACTCTTTATAGATATTACATTGATCATAATATTATTCATAGTATTATGGTTGACAAGAGGTCAAGTATTGAAATGTGCACTATCACACTTCTACAAAATTTGAGTTATTCAAAGCAAGACATTTCTCTTACTGACACATTTATTCATGGTTCTAGTGGCCATGTTTAGATCCACATCGAGGCCATTATACTCCAATTATAGGTTGGACCAACACATGTGGCCACTAGATTTTTAGTAGTACCTAGTGTAGGCACATTGACATATTATTGGGTAGGTCATGGATATAGAAAATTCAATCCATTCCATCCACTATGAAAAAATATAGTATCTACATGTAATTAGGAGGTTACAATTGGGGGACTTCCATATGAGTATCCTCTACCTATTCCATATCTAGTTACATCATATCTTCCATTTATAGTATCAAGCATAGTTTCCATTACTACACCACATATTTTAGTTGAGCCTCTAGTACAGGTGATGTCTATTCCTATAGTTTTACCACATATGCAAACTCTCCCATGGAGACCAATATTATAAATATTCCTATGCTAGAGATATGTTTTAGATTTTAGAGAGCTCCTCTCTACACCATTCATTCCTAGAATAGTATTATTGAGTTCTTAGGGTTCTTATCATAGAACATCCATGATAGTTATGACATATTCTATAGATGGGCCCTTAAGAACCCTATAGTTCATAAGGCACCTCAGTTAGCTTCACAGATTCCTAGATCCACTCCATAGGTAGTGTCAGCTATAAATCACTTGGTATAATAGGTTATGGGACCTTAGTTATCCTTTCACACAACACACAATTATTATCCCTTTATTTGACACAAGACACCTTGATAGTGAGTATTTTACAAGACTCATTGGTTAGTATGTTCCTCCTTACTTGTACATAGTTTCTTTATTTATTTCTCCTTGTATATAGTTTCATTTTCATGCTGCTTGTACATAGCTTATATATAGAAAAATACAAAAAAATTATAATTTGTCAAAACATTCAAATATTTACTTATAAAATACAAATTATAGATTGTATGCATTGTCATGTTTACTTTTATTATACTTTCTAGGTACTACATACGCTAGTTGTCTTAGTATAGTCAATTTCATCATACATACATGCTTTAATTGTTCTTATCAAGTGTTTGTAGATTTCTACAAGACTTAGGTCCATCACATAAATCCATATTTTCTACTATTTACCCATTAGGGGCACATATACAAGTTCCTCATTTGACACATTCACCCATATGGGGCATCCTATACATAGTTCCAATTGCCAAGTTACATCTTTCTATAATCTATACCAAATTTCTAGCATGGTTACATCTTGATATCGATAATTATACACTACATTTATTTTTATTGACTAATACTTTAGACTCAATTTATGTACATTTTTTTTATCTTATATGTGTGTGTGTGTGTGTGTGCCGCATGTTTATGCATACTTTTATTTCTAGATTTCCTAGTTTAGACTTGATTATGTCTCTCTTCTTCTACTTCTATTTGAGGGCATTTGTCTATGCTATTATTTTATGGCACTACACCACTTCCTTTCATATCATGTATGATTTGGACATGTGCCCATGTCCTTGTGTGTGCCTTATTGATTATGTATGCAGACATATAAACATTTCCTTCCATGTGGCTCTATTTTGACCTACTTATTGCTTACACATGTGGACATTTAAACATATCCTTACATGTCTTACTTTCTCAAATTTTGTGACATGGGTCCATGTCCCTTGTATTGTGTCCCCTTGGCCTACTTTACATGCCTAATGTATTTTTTATGTATGCATCATGACCATGACACTTTTATATTTCTTTTGCACACTCCAATTTTAGATTCCATAAGGGACCTCATGTATCTCCCCTTCCTCATTAGGTGCCATGATGGACATCATGCCCCATCCCCCTAGGTAGTTACTCAGTTATTACTTAGATTTGTTGTTCATATACATTGTTATATCTATCTTGACATCTTTTTGAGTGATACATCTAACATACATCATACATTATAAACTTATGCTCATATTATCTTACATTTTGATGTCATGTATGCACATTATATTGATTTATTACATAGATATCATATATTCTCTAGCTAACACACATTCTCTAGAGATTTTTATTTTAAGTATAGTCTTGCACATGTCCAATAACCCCCTCAAAATAGGGGACATTCATCAAGGTTTCTCATAGAGATCACTATTTGAATGCACTCAGAGTACAATTTTAAACACATATGCAAAGAATTTATAAATTAGATTTAAGAAAACATAATGGAAAATAGTCACATAGAGACTAGTTTTAGTAGCATAGAGATCAGTACAATCAAATATTAGCACCATTGGCACTACTATCCAGATATGGTGTTACTATCTAGTATCTTCAATTTCAAAAAATTCTAGATTGGCCAAAAAATTATATAAGGTATGCATATGTTTAGTTACAAATTACTAGTTTTCATTCAATTTTGCATAGATTTATACCTATTTACTGAGATTGGGGGCATCATGCATGACATGATCAATCTTGTTTTAGTTTTATATGCTCAAATATATATTATTACAACTCAAACCGGAATCCATATGCACAAATATTAGATATGTGGGCATGTACATGGCATATTATTTTTATATTCTCACTTTTTCTCTAGTTGATCAGATGGAATGGAAAAATTCATTTCATTATCTATGTTCTTAATCTAGACACCATTCATGTGAGCACAATAGAGACACCAACATAATCCATATTTGATGCCTTACTCCATATGCAATAGTTAGCATTACTAATTAGTCCCTGAGCTACATACCCAAGTGGCCACAGATCTGACATATATAGTTTCAATTATAGTTATACATATTCATCTACATTATACAATTTAATTACAAATGCATCCACTACATAGGGGTAGGCAATGATGGAGTCAAGGAAAACTTGAGTTCATGATCCACCTACATGAGAGGGTTAGACACAACATCAGTCCAATAGCTATTCATAGGTTATGATCTGCCAAATAGGGGTGGGAAATGATGGAGTCAAAACTAGATTGATTTTTTAAGCCACCCACACATGGGGATTAGTCAATCCATTCAAATCAATCCAAGTTATTCACCAACTGATCAATAACTACATATACACACATGTTTTCACTAGGTTTATGCATTGGTTCATGTACCCAATGATGGGTATTCATTCCTTTCCTCTCTCTCTCTTATCTCTTTACTCAATTTTGTCTTTGCTTTTGATATCTCTTAATTAAGGACTGATCAATACACATTTCATTTATAGGACACACAATGGAGCATGATTCACACACTTAAATCTAGATTCATGGGATTTTCCTCTTAGGTAACTCTAGGTACATTTCTTTTCCTTTATCCTATTTTTTTCACTTTTATGTATTTCTATAATAAAAGGGGTGAATTGTAGTTACCTAAAAATGTCACTTGAGTGCTAAGAGTGTTATTTGAAACCACCCATCCATAAAATATCCATATACCCATCCATGGGCCTCTTTAGACACTTATCCAACCTTGATGTAGACACACACATCCCTAAACATCCCTAAAGTAATCCTAGACCCTTATCTAAGTATCCCAGCTCTTAGTCTAAGGTTCTACCACCTAGACACTAGTGTCATAATTTGACACTAACACCAATGACACTAGTGTCCTAGTTTGGGTTTTATTGTCCCTTCCTACCTTTCATTTCCAAAGGATATATTTTTAAATGACCACCACCTAGGGTTGGCCTAGACCTATTTTAAGACTTGCATAAACAATAGAACAATATATATACATGATTTTTAATCTTTTATCTATTAGATGGAAATAAAATGCAAATAATACAAACTAACTCATAATAAGTTATGTATAATCAAGGTTATCAATCCCTATATTATCCCACCTTTTCATATAGTTGTATATAACCATCCCAAGATCAAAATACATAGATTCCCAATCTACATCATCGCTCAAATCACTCAAACCAACATTCATACTAGCTTCACTTGCACTTGCACTAACACTTAGGTGGGGAGAACTACATCGGGCTTGATCCCTCCTCATAATAGTGTTATATGGGAAACTCTCATGACAACGGGGTGTTGAAGATGTCCAACCTACCCCACTAACATCAAAATTTTATACTTGTGCCAATTGGATGGCCTAACAACATGGAGGTTTATGGTTTACATAAAAAATCAATAAAAATAGGTCACCTACAAGGAATTAAAACTCATGTGTATAGGAATAGGCTTGGTGGACTTATACATAGGTACACCTAAAATCTTATAATAGTTATACATATAAGACACTAGCACCAAAATAAGGATATTAACACCATTGGTACTACTATCTAATTAGGGTTCTACTATATAGGAAGGGTTTTGACACATGGGTCACATTTGTGACACTTAGATAAACTCATGTCCCTTTTTTAAACCTCTAGATCTCCCATATCAATCAATTTCCAATTAATTACTTGTTTACATCATCTATTGGTATCTTTAGAAATGTCAAACTAGGTCAATTTTGTTACAAATCAGTGCTTTATTTATTTCATATTTCTACCTTAATTTACTATAATCAGTCCCTTTAACAACTTAGGGATTACACTCCATAACACTAAAAAGTTAAATCTCCTAAATTATATGAGGTAATAACTTAGATATATTGATATTTTTCAATCCCCTTAATGATGTAAAATATTGAAAACAATAATCTAATAATTGAATTAACTCCTCAACTAATAAAATTAATGGAAGGCAATGTGTCTCTAGCATGAACATTATTTCTATAAAAAAATGCTTTAATGATTGATTGAATTTTAAATTTGTATAGATGCCCAATTAAATTATTTTAAAATTATTATTTACTTTTGAGATGATTTACAAATGATTTGCACATACACTCTAAATGTAAAAATATACTAGGATGTTTTTGTGCTTATAAATAACTTGAGTTTAAATTAGGAGTCTATTGTGATGATAATTAATATCAAACAATAAAAAATAAAAAAATTATGGATAAGTGTTACATGAGATTAAGGGAAAATTGGATTAAAGGCTACCCACCATAACCATACAATTTCACTTTATACATGTTTGGAGTGTGATATCACACTCTATATAGGAGAGAAGAATGCAAATAAAATTTGGAGGAAGTAAAATGGTAGTTATAGGGTGTTTGCGGAAGGTGTATGAACCACTAAGAGTGATTAAATGTACCAATAATGAAAATTTATAATATTAATTTACAAGTACACAAACATCATTGAATATGAAATTTGATGACTAAAAATTCTTATGGGACATTTTTAAGTGTTTATATTTGTTCCTTCTTTGATGTGTTTGTACATACATATCAAAGTAAATAAGACACAATATAAAATTGTATTCACCTAAAGCTCCTAAAGTAATTCAAATATACTTTTGAGTCTTGCAATAACATTCTTTATTTTTCTACACATGCATGGTTGAGTTTCGATAATAATAATATGTTAAAATCTATAAAATTGAAAATGATATACTTGATTTGATTAAATGTGTGTATAACTCCCATGTGATACCATGTGGCTCTAAACCTATGGATCAAATTATAAACACCTAATTTTTGTACGAGACCCTTTTCCATAATGTCTTTTACCTATCTTATCAAATTTAGTCCACTTATGTATAATTGAATATTATTTGACACTTTCTATCCCACACTAGAGACTCTCCATCCTTTTTATCCCTCTAGATGTCTTCAACATTTTATCAATTTAATTTTTTTTACCTTTTG